>KL819643.1:0-42125 GCA_000611955.2 Stegodyphus mimosarum | reverse complement strand
CTTGATACATTTTATAAAATTGATTTTATTCTCAAACTTATTAATAATTTTGTTAATTAATTTATACATATAATGTTAATAATAATTCTCAAACTTATTAATAATTTTGTTATTTAATTCAATCATATAATGTTTAATACTAAGTCATCCTACTTACAGATCTATCTTCTTTTTCGGATGGTATTACAGAAACGAAATACAGGCATAGATAATATTTTTCTACATGAGGCATATGTTAGAAAAAAGGAAACACAGAAGTGTTCTGTTGCCCAACATTGTTGGTCCGCGAAAATCACACTTTCAATTTTTTTGCTGCCAAAATTATTCAAAAAACATCTTCCATTGATGAATTGGATTTTCTAGAGGCATAGGTCCTCAATTTTTTTCATTAATGGTCCTTAAAAGTACTTAATTTCCGTGTGCAGAAATGTGTATGAACCCTGTTTAAAGAAATTATGTTTTAGTTCTAGTTTCATCAATAGATGGCGCCAGTAGCTTGTCTCCTATTCAGGCTTTCTTATCTTATCTTATCTAATCATTATATCTCGTTCATTTGCACTTTTGCAGCTGATTGTTGATATTAAATACAATTTATATTTTATAGATGGATCGTGGTTCTTTCTCTATGGGACAAAAAATTCTTACTTGGCTTTGTCCTGCAGTTCATACTATTCTTTCTGATGGTCTCCTGCCATCAGTACAAGGCTTTTTTGGACCTTTACCAAATTCTCCATGGAAAGTTGCTGGGGCTTCAATCAAGCAAGGCATGGTTCTTTTAATTACTTTTATTATTTTTTATTGTAATGTTTTATTTCTTTCTATATTTTAAGCCTTCTCTTTTGTTAATGCATAGTTTAAGGTGTTATTCAATGCATACATTTTCTGATTTTCAACGAAGTGTATTAGTAGAAATTAGTCTAGAAAGACACAGGTTAGTCAAATATTAGAATATCATTTCTGAGCTAAAAAACAGTATTCAAAGAAATCAATTTTTATATCCATGGATTACACACTGACATTACCGATTGATATAACATCAATTTGTTACTGTGTACAATGGAAAGCAGTTTTATTTAGATTGTATATTTTTACCATTTAATCTTATACCTTGAAGATTTTTTATTTAAAATATGTATTTAGTAGAAATGTGACTTGAGAATAAACAACTTGTTAAATAGTATATTTTTAAAAAATAAAAATTGTGTTAGATTTTGAATAAAGCTTTTATCACTTTTAAGGGTTATCAGACGGGGTCCATTTTGTTCAGGAGGGAAAAAAATATATTTGCATCTTCTGGTCAGACACAATTGCAAAATATGTTTTCACGTGTGTCTGAAAAATGCCTTAAAATCTATGCCAGAAAGAGGTTGCTTTTTTGGCCTAAATTTAAATTTCATGCTGCTGTATTTCTCTTTCAATTTGATAACACATTGAGTAATCAAAAGTGCATTTTATTACAAAATATTACAGCTGAGAATGTTCATTCAGCAGTTGTTGAAACTGATTTTCAATTCCTTTTTAATGTTTAAAGAATAAAATGAAATTATCATTTAATTTAATAAAGTTTGTGTCTAAATAGGGAGAACAATAATGTTTGTTTTGTAGAATAGTCCCCCCCTTTTCTTTGTAAAATATTTTTTTATTGCCTGATTATATACCCTTATTTGAGTATTTTCAATAGCAGCTGAATTTGACAGAATTACTTAAATCCATGCCAAGATTATAAGTGAAGTATTTTCATTATAAAAAGTCAGTTTCAGACATTTTTTGTCATTTGTTTTTGTCATTAGCACCTGCTTAAAAAATTGACATATTTTATTTTAATTAAAATTTTGATATTTTTATTTATTGTATACTTATTTTTATTAAATAAATTTTTAATTAAATAATAAAGCACTTGAGGGCCTTTCCATTTGAACTGAAGTATTCTTAATTTCTGTCAAGCTGGCACAATGAAAAAGCAAGGCTGGTTGAGTGTCAGATTGTAATGGGTTTGAGAAGTTGATAAAAGATTATTAATGACTGCTCAGACTCAGAAAAAGCTAGGAATTTCAGAAGTGTATGGAGGTGAAGTGTGTGTGTATGGAGGGAGAGAGCGAAAGAATGAAAAAATAATAAAATTTCAAATATTTATCACACTGTGTGGAATTTTTTTCTGTGTGGGAACCATCTCTGAAATTGACTAGTATAAATATAAATAACTTTATATATATACATAAATAATATATAAAAATAAAAATAACTTTATATGCATGTATATTAATTTTTAGAAAGTAGTACAAGAACATCAGAGACCTATTTGGTCAAGAATTTTGTGCATTGAGCTGCAAAATTAAATTTAAAGATAAGCAAAAAGAGTAAAATTCTAAAAGCAATCCCCTAAAAGTAAATTTGATACCTACGTTTCAGTGTTTAAAAAAATTTGAACAAAAAATAATTACTAAAAAGTAAAAGTAATTGAAAAAAAAAAAAAAAACTAAAAAACTAAATGTTGGTAGTGAAGAAATTCAACATTTAAAAAATTAAAACACGTAAATAATTAAAAACCATTTTAAGCACAAACTAAATTAAATATTAAAACACCAGAATAAATTACAAAGAATGGCAGTAAATGGCAATTTAGCCTAACTCAAGTTTATCACGGACTTATCATGGGAAAAGCGTGACAATTTCGAGCACAGCTAAACTCCATTACGTGTTCCGTCAAACGACAATAATTAAGACAGAAGCGAAAAAACATTTTATAGAAAAAAAGAAATCTGCATAATACAGTTGGTCTCAATTCTTGTTTCTTTTCCCGACGCGCCTGCCATAAATTTAAAATTAAAACACTACCAAAAAAAAACTATACAAAAAGCTTAGTAAGGTGAATGTACAAATAAACATTAATAGCCAATTAGGCATTAGTCAAAAATACATAATTTTAAGGGAGATCCCAATGAGCTAGAAGAATTAAACTTAATAACAGAAAAAGAAATTAAAAATAAAACACAGTTTCTTGCTAAGACCAATTTCATTAAAAAGTGAAAGAAAATAAACAAACCTGGTTCCTTAGCAGTAGCTGCAACAAAATTAAAAAAGAAAAATTAGAATTCTAAAAAAGGAAGAAACCAGAAAAGAAATTGAAAGTCACCAATAAGATGTAGCTAGGAAATAGGAAGAGGTAAACATCATAATGCTGAACCAATGAAATGCCACAGACAGTGTGGAAATCTGGATGGGAGGGAGGGCATACAGGAGTAATCTTTGAAGGTCGAAGATGGAAGCTTTTTCAACAAAATGGCATCCAGTTCAGTGCTGAGTCACGTAAATAATATTAGAATGTGAAGAACAACATGGCTAAACTTAGCAAATGTGAATTCTGGCCTGAAAGCGGTGGAAATTGGAAAAAAACATGATTTGTTAGAAAAAGTCATAATTCTTCTTGCTATAAGGCTAGCAAGCGATTGGAAATGAAAGAGGCCGTTAAAATTAGCAAAAGGAAAGTAAAGGTCAGAAATCAGTAATATTAAATTTGTAAGTTTAATAATTAAACTGAAGTTTTGTTCAAATTTAAGAGAGTGTAAAAGTAGCAGTAAAAAGAACCTATATTCATTTTTACATTAAATCACCTAAATTAGCCATCCATCAATCTGCCTTCCCTTGGGATTTAAGTAAAAAATTTCATTATCTAATCCAAAGAATCTAAAATAAAAGGTAAATGCCAGCTTTTTTTAAGGAATGTTTAATTACTGTTTGAGGAATTGTTTTGTAAAATGTTAATGAAGTAGAGAATTTCTTCTTGAAGGAGTTCAATGCTATTACAGATTCTTTTAATTCTGAGAAGTTGTGCATTAATAGCATTGATTATGACTTTTTTTGGAAACGTTAGAATTCCAGTTAGTGAATTTTAATGTATGAAAATTGAAGTCTCTATGTTTATCAAAATTTTAATTTGATTGTAATTTAGTATATGAAGATTTAGGTAAAGTACTTCATTTTGCAATGTATTAGTAGTATTAATTTTGAGGCAAGAAGGGTAAATATATATATTAATATATAAATGACTAATAATAAGCATAAATAAACTTCGTTATAGAATATTACTTCTCTTAGGGGAAGTACTTCCACAAAAGACTAAAATCCTTTAAAACTATGGTCAGTTGTGTTGGAGATGGTTCTCTGCAAAGAGTTTCTCAGAATAACGGAGTAAAGTAGGGAATTTATTGAAAATGGTTTTAGCAGACTAAAATGATTTTGAGAATGCAAAATTTTACTTTTGTGTGGGTCTATGGTTAACCCTTTTAAGTGCGCAATATTATTTTTATAATTTTTTTAACTAAGAAACTCTAGAAATTGAATATTATGATACTAGAGACAAATAATATATGAATTAAAAATATCTCCTTTTGCTCGTTGATCTGTGGGTAGTGCTCGCATTGTGAAACCAGCGTGTGTCTAGGACTTTGAAACTTACTAAAGTAGTACAGGGGGAAAACTTACTTTTTCCGTCCACATTTCCAATAAGTGATGAAATTTACGAATTAAAAAAATGTATTTAAGAATTGCATTATATATAAATTTTTTACATTATTTTGGCAAAGTAAATCATCAGAAAAAGTGAAAAAATATACATTAATGCAATTTTTATATAGCAGGGAAAAACATAAGAACCTACATAATAGGGACATCCAGATAAATGGATTAAAAAAACTCAGCAAAGTAAGGAAAAAAAAAAAAACTCGAGCTTTTTTTTTTTTTTTATAAACATCAAAGAACGATTTTTTTTGTGACATTATTGAAAGCATGTTTTGTTTTTTGGTATATATGCATAGATTCACATTGCAGGTTTCACACATGTATCTTGTTCTATGCACTTTCTCCCTTCTGCTACAAAATGTACTGCCAGGATTTGTATTTTACTGATATATGGCCCAGTATTATTTAGTCTCTTTTTGTCTGGCACATGAAATTTGTGGGTTTTTATGTTAATGGCGGGAAACTTGGTCTTTTTAGCTTTGATATTTCATTTTCTATTCATATTTATTTTATTCATATTTTGTGCTAAATATTTATAAAATATTTTAAATTTAAATAAAACTTTTACGCGATTTCTATTTTTAATTATGGCAAAGTATATTTACATTATACTTAAACCATACAAAAAAAAATTATATCGCATTACTAGCATAGGAAGAAAGCATGTTGAGCTCAGAGAAAATCTTTGGAAATGAAAGAACTTTTCACTGGGCAGGTATATGTAGTGTTTAGTAATAAAATAGCCTTGAGTTTCAAAGCCTATTATCTATATCCAGGTAAAAAAACACATTGCTATTTGAAAAGCAGCAAACACCATTGTGAAGCGTAGTGGTTTCAGGGCACGACCACTGAACCTCAAGAGGTACTACAGCATTGTGACACAATGCTGTAGTGTCTCAGTCGTCATGCTCTGAAACTACAAAGCAAATGCTATAAATATACATAGGTGTTTTATATTTGCAGTTTAATTATTGCTATTTTTTATTGTTTATGATATAAATAATGATGTGCAATGAATGACTTTTGAAATTTAAAGTTGTTTATATTAATAAAAGGAAGTTATTTTGTCTCTTGAAAAGGAATTTTAAAAGGCATCCGATTTGAAGTACTAAGACCAAAAAAATGTATGATTTTGTAATCAGTTTGTGCTATTTAGAGGTAAAAGATCAGTAATCAATTTTAATAATCAGTTTTCACTCAAAAATTTCGGGAAGAAGAGAAAAATATTCAAAAATTAGTAATTTCAACGCACGACCACCGCACATCAAAGAGTTGGGTAAAAAGTTCAGTTGCAGAATTCTGTGTACTATGTTTTAGTGAATTACTCTAACACCTTTTGTTGTTATACTCTTAAATCATTCATATTTGTAAATAATAGTTTTAATGTCAAGTAAAATAATTTTAACAGCTGACCCCTAGAAATTATTTATTGCTTCCATCTTGCTGAATTTTGTAGGGAGAAGTAGAGACTTTTTAAATATAGTAACTTTTTCACTCACATTAATAGTATGCAAGTGAATATTTTACTAATCGATTTCTTACTGTGTTGCTCTTATGATGAAAATTTTAAATTTTATATTTGCAAAACCTTTCTACCATAACAGTGAAGAAATTATCATAAAATTCTATACCTTTTTTTGAGGAACTTTGTAATTGGAAGAACTGTAGTAGGCTAAAATCGATATTCAAAAAAATAAGCTGCTTTCGCTGCCTTTTTTTGAATGCATTGTGTAAATACTAACACTAATCATAATCACTTTGTTAAATGTAAAGCCAGTTATATATGTAATACATGGCTGTCTGAGGTAAATTTTCAGTAGTGTATGAATGTTAATAGTTTTCAATATCATATATTGTGGAGATTTTCAAAACAAGAACAATTTTATAAAAAAATTGCTAGTTACATTAAAATAAAAATATGATTAATTTTATTTTATTGCATATTAGACTACATGTTGTTCTCTTGAAATGAGCCATCCATTAAATTTTTAGAGAAGAGGTAGTTAATTTACTTTGATATTTTGTTTAAAAAATATGAGTATTGAAATAGTTTAATACTTAAAAGTAGAGAGTGATGTTTTAAATTTTGTCAGTGGTAGAATATAAGCATCAGGTATATTTACTATGTTTTGACCAGAGTGTGATAAAAACGTCTGTAGAACTTGCTGGAAGAAAAAAAAATATTAATGCTCTCTTGCTTGTAACCAACAAAGTACCTCCTGTGTACACCTGCCTCTACACTTAATAGTTTTAGTGTCTGATAATTCTCAATGATATATATATTATTAGAGACTGCTTTGTTTTTGTATGTGAGCTTACATTTTTTTATTTGTTTTGTTCATGAACATGTGTATCATGTACTTGTCACACATGTTGATGAATATTTGGAGTGATTCTGTGATATTTTTGCGTGCAGGAGAAACTAGGAAAGATGTAGAGGATCTACTTAATCATGTGAACTCAGAAAAGTTATTAACTGACAGTACATACCGGTTTAATGCTTTCATCATTGGTTTACTGAAGTAAGTTTCCTTAAAATTAAAAATGATGTTTGTGTTGCTGTTTATTTTGTGTGAAATCATTCTTAAGTAATAAAATTAACAGAAGTAAATTTTTCCTTGATGCACATGGCACTTTATTCATTATTTCTGTTATTTTTCATGTCTTGGATAAATATTTAAAAAAGAAGTTTAAAATGAAGTATAATTGATTTAAAGGGGGAAAACGCTTAGTGTAATAATATTTATAAATACTTGAATGATTTATATAATATCTAAAAGTTAAACAAAATTTGACTTTCATACATGAAATGTAGCAAAAATACCCTTATGTAAGTAGCATCTGATTGCTTTTAAAGAGTCATTTGCAAAAGAAATGTAAACTTTTAATAAATCATTGAATTTTAATTGCATGTTTTTAATGAGTTAGTTTAATAAAATTTTGTGTGTGTATTCTATTTGTTTTTTGGATAACTTAAAAACTAAAATTCAAATATCAATTATTTAAACCTTTTATAAGTGTCCATGACAAAGAATCAAGAAGCACTTTAAGGATATTTAATATTTGGAGGTAATTTAGCACTTTGAGGAGAAATATAATACAACATGGTTGTATATATTTTTTGTTTATAAGTTGCTAGCCAATTTGCGTCAATCTTTATGAACAATTTCTTTTAATAATTTTTCTTAAAATTTAATGCGCGTTCATTTTATATATATATATATGTATATATGTGCAAGGTATTTTTTTTAAATACATTTTTTAAATTTCGGCATAGCACCGTTGCAGTTGGCATTCTGTGTGTGCACACTGTTTAACTACATCTGTTGACAAGCCACAGATCATTAGGCAAACTGTAATTGTGTTAAAGCTTGTTTTTGAGTATTTGAAATGGCTCTGCCACCTGTGAACTGGGACCAGTGATTCGTTTTCTCAGTGCAAAAGACTTCAAAATAGCTGAAATTGATCATAACATTAGCAAAGTATATGAAAAAAACATTATGAGCAAAGCAGCAGCACAGAAATAGGTTAAGGCTTCTAAAGATGGCTGCAGAAATGTTCATGATGGTGAATGAAGTGGGCGAAAATCTGTCATTACTGAAGATTTGGTGAGGAAAGTTGATGAATAAGTGAAACGGAACAGACACTTTATGATTTCTTGATTATCTGATGAACTTCCTTGGTTTCGGACAGTGTACTGTGTAAAATTGTGAGTGAACACTTAAATTATCAAAAATTATTAGCATACTGGGTGCCAAAAATGTTGACAGACATGCACAAATCACTTTAATTGTCCTTCAGGAGTGCAGTGAGGAAGGTGATGACTTTTAAACTAAATTGTCACAGTTGATGAAATGTGGGTACACTACACCAGAGTTGAAGCAGGAATTCATGGGGTGGTGGCATTCATCATCATTCAAGAAGTTCAAGCAAACAGTTTCAGTCAGAAAATCATGTGTACTGTGTTTTGGGTCAGGAAGAGGGTATTGCCTGTGCATTTTTTGCCTCATGGTGACACAATGTATTTTATGACATATTGTGAGACCTTAAACAAACTGTGTCATGCAGTCTAAAAAGGTGTGATATGCTGAGTAGGAGAATCATTTTGCTTCATGGCAACACATAGCTAAATGAACTCTTAAGATCTCATCCTGTCATTTCACAGAGAACAATTTAATCACCCCCTCCATACAGTCCTGATCTAGCATCTAGTGACTACCACCTGTGCCTGCATTTGAAGAAGCATCTTCATCACTACAACGATGATGAGGTTAAAATGACCATGTTGCAGTAACTGTCAAATCAAGGGGCAAACTTCTGTGAAGAGGAATTTTGTTTGGATTAGGTTTGGTTTATGTGATTACAGCAAAGCCTCGAGGGCTATCTGCCTAAGGGCAGAGATGTCTTTGTGGAAGACTTTCTAAGGGAAACTCGCTCATATACATGTTACACATGGGGAAGATCACAAAATGTCCATGCAGCCAGCCTGTTCATCGTATTCAGACCTCAGATTGAACTACCAGTGTTTAGTGACTTTACCGCTTGACCACTGGTTGGCCTATAAGAGGGATTTCAAAAAACTGGTTATATGGTATGATAAATGCGTTAATAGTGGCAAAAATTGTGTTGAAAAATAGGTGGAGGTACGGAATTTTGTATTAAAATGGTAAGAAAATTCAACTTGTTCGTTTTTTAAGTGGTACTTACTTTAAAAACATGCCTTGTATGTACATATATTAAAAATAAATTTCTTGCATTTATATGGATATTGATTCTTAAGGAGAGTATTAATTTTTAAATGGGGAAGAATTTTATCCTTATTGTGGAATTTGGTTCTTAATAAGAAACTTAAGCCACTTTTTCTTATTAGAAAATTATTTTATTTATAAACATTATATCTTTATCTAATTTTTTATTAAAAATATTCAAACTTGCATTATTGTCTTAAGAATGAATTATATAGTGTCCGATTTTTCTGGCCAAACACCTTTAATGATTTAATTCTGCATATAGTAATTATTTTTGTAGAAAAGATGTACAGTTAGTTATTCTTTCTATGAAACGAAAAAAAAAGTTATCATTTCTAGTTAAAAAAAATCCTCTTGTTATAAATTTTTTCTACTGAGGTAAATAATATTTATGGTAAAGTCAAAACACAATTAATATTACAAAATTCATATGGTTACTGTGAGATAGCCTAATATGATTGTTAACTTTTAAACTGTGTTCCATATAAGGTTATGGGATGATAATGACAATTTGTTTGAAGCTCTTATAATGCATTTAAGAAAATTATTATTAGATTAAAAATTAATCAGTGTTTTAAAAGATTGAAGATTGCCTTCAGTATATCTGCCATGATGAGTAAGAGGTGTAAGGATGTTTTAATTGAAGATAAACTGAATACACCCCCTCCACCCCAAAAGACACAGGAGAATAAATAATATATTATTTAATGAAAAAGTAAGGTGTCTGAATAAAATTATATTCCTTAACCACTGAACGCAGAAGTTAACCTATATTAAAAATAAATATTGTAACCTAAGTATTTATGTATCATTAATGTTTTTTTAAAAGTTTGACAGATTTATTTCATTAATATTATATTTGTGTACCCATCTTTCAAAATGTTTTGGCAAGGAAACAATGCATTTCATGTATGTAATAATGTTACCTCATCTGTATTAAGAAACAGCTAATTCATGATTTCTGTGTATAAATTTACTTTGTGTGTGTGACTCATATTTGCTAAAATTTAGACAAAACTTCATGAATTGTATTTTGTTTTCAATGTTTTGCTACAAATTTGTAAATTTTCATATTTTGTTTGCACATATTAATAACTGAAATGCTTTTTTCCCAGTCTTGGCTGTTTTGAATGGTGGCTAGGTCACTTATGTGCATGCCAGAGTCTCATCTGTCATCATTATCATCCTACAGCCCTGCTTAGTCTGCTAGCACTTCCAGCTGCA
Source organism: Stegodyphus mimosarum (assembly GCA_000611955.2). NCBI lineage: Eukaryota > Metazoa > Arthropoda > Arachnida > Araneae > Eresidae > Stegodyphus > Stegodyphus mimosarum. The sequence goes on along the minus strand of KL819643.1, from coordinate 31,635 downwards.
GTTCATTTACGTCATGAGCTGAAAGAACTAGTTAGTCCATTATCAACTCTGCCATTCAATCTAGATTTGATATTTGAAACTAAAGTTACTTCTGGAGAAAACTGGAAAAAGTACAATGAAAGTAATTTCAAAACATCTAATGGTGAATTCCAGCATAATTCTAAAGTTACAAAGGATCATGAAGAAAGAAATCTTACGGATCTTAATTTGCAGTTTTCTCCTTATAAGCAAGCTATGGGGAATAAGATAAATGACTTTAGTCTGAAAACTAAGCATCATCAGGCACTTTCTCCTTGTAATAATTTAATGAATATTAGGAGTGATGTTGAAGAGTGCCATGAAAACCAAGTTTGGCCTGGGATAACTATTAACCCTTTCCCAAATGCCAAATTTGCAGAAGAATTCAATGTTGCTAGTCAAAATAAGAAAGAAAAAAATCACAGTGGTCGCAGTGGAATGGCAATGAATTTTCTTAGAGATACTTTACTTCCTCGTGATACTGATCAAAATAGAAAAGGTGATATACCACAGTTCTCACTCTGTTCTAGCACAGACAGTGGGTGCAGTTCTCAAATAGATCATGTAAATCATGCACCATCACCTTCAAATGCTACTGATGATTCTCCAAATGTAGATGTTAAAGAAGGGCAGCAGTTCAAAATGTTGCGGCAAAAATGGGAAAAGATAAGCCATGGCATCAATAAACAAGTGCTAAATAAAACGTCCTCTCCTAAAATTTCAGCTGCTAAACCCACTATCTCAAGTAACTCGAAAACAAAGAAAAAAGCAGAGATATCTCCTCCTAGGCAAGCTCATGTTGCAAAAGATGTAGCTATTCCAAAAACACCAACCAAATCTTTATCTCAGACACCACCAAGTAAGAGAGCACAGATGCGAACAAACACACATCCTTCCAGTGAAATGAAGTTAATGACACCAGACGTTGTAGCATCATCTCAAGTAACTAATGAAATAACAGAAAAAAGGAAATCACAGATCCCTACTTTGAAGTTTTCTAAGAGCCCTCAACTCAAGTCAATGATTCCTGTGCAAAAAGTGGGTACAAGAGCACGGTCAGCAAACAGAGATCCACGTTTCTCATCTGACTAGGATCATGCAAATAATAATGTGAGTATTAGCTTTATTTTTAATGTTCCTTGCATAAATGAAATCTTTGTATTTTGGAAAAAAATTGAAAATATACCTTCATACTTTTAGATTTACATATAGAAATATAATATAGAGAACCCTGGAAGGGAAAGCAGTAACTTTTCCATTATTTTGTTTATAAATTATTCTTCCTTGCAAATTTCTGTTTAACCTTTAGGAACACAGAACACTTATATCCATCCAGTCATCTATTCTTCTTAGTGATCCATATTTTAAGTAAGGGCAGTTTTGCAATAAAAATTAAACAAATTAAAATATACATATTTTTATATATATATATATCATTTTCTGAATTTATATAGAATTTATATAGAATTTGGGAAATAATTTGAATTATATATTTTTCTGCATAATTTCCTGTGTATAAATTTTTATTGCAACAAATAGTAAGTTTTGGGGGGACCCGTCACATGGCGATCGCCAGTCATTCACAGTCATTTCAGTTCTCTGTCAGTAGGTTTCATTTCTCCTTGCCATTTGCTCGGATATCCTGTTTGCATGAATTTGAGTCTGAATTGCCGGCACCAAATTATGCTTTTTGAACAATTTCACCTTTATTTGCATTCTACTGTCCCTGTGCGTTCATTATACACTTCATATATCTGGCATTGAATATCTGTAGTTTTCAAATTTCTTCTGTTAAGAACCAGGTAAGTGATTCTTTATTACCTCAGCAGGGCACTCAATTTTCGTAAACATTGTAATCTTATGCTATGAAGCAAGACTGACATTGTGAATGCAAGTGTTGTTAGATTCTATGCAAAAAGTGCTGAGAGCATGCATGCACACTCATCCTCATGCAGATGTGAAATTTTAAATGGCACTTATGAACATACTTTATTTAAAACATAATTTATATATACTTGTATATATAGGTATATACGTAAAACTTAACATGTGTATGCTATTTTGTTTTGTAAGATGTTCTGCTTCTTTTTTTATAGTTTAGAAATTAATCTGCTGGCCATTAAAATTGCAACACTATGAAGGAAAGCAAATACAATATAAATATATATATTTATTATACATAAACAGTATGGCATGAAAAGACAAAATGATTAAATTTGCAAGCAGTTTGGGGATTTACAGGAGTGCAAAATTAGTAGAAACAGCTGCCCCCCTGGCAGCTAAAATGGCCCTTACCCAGTTAGGCATAGAGTCAAACTGTGCTTGGATGACAGGAGCCAGCAACTCACTCCATGCTTCTTCAGGTCTATCCCACACTTCATCAACCGTGTTAGCTGGAGAGGGGTGGCAGGCCAGTCTCTCAGCAACCCATAACCAGATGTTTTCAGTGGGTGACAGATCTGGAGACCGTGCAAGCCAGGGCAGCAATTGAGGTAGGTCAGAACACGGCATGCTATATGTGGTCTTGCATTTTCTTGTTGGAATATGCCATTTGGCAGACCTCGAAGATAGGGCACAACCACTGGATGTTAGATGTCAGATATGTACCAAACTGCTTTCAAATTACTGTCTATCCAAAATAGAGATGTGCATGTCATGTACCCAATGGCTGCCCAAACCATCACAACAAGGTACAGGGCCTGTATGTTGTTATCGAATGCAAGCAGGCGACGTGCGGTCTCTTCGGTGCCTCCAGACATGTATACGGCCATCAGAATACTGCATGCAGAACTGGGAGTTGTCTGGAAAGACAACATTGTGCCACTCCTGTATCCAACTTAGTTTTCTGGTGCACCAGAGTCGCTGTCTCTCTCTATGCTGCATTGTCAAGGGAAACAGAATTAATGGTCACTGTCCTGATAGTCCCCGCTGCTGCAAACATCGTCACACCGTATGAGTTGGGCGTGTTGCAAACATGCCCATTTCCTGACTAATGGTCTGTGATGTGTTTGTACGGTTTTGCAGAGCTGACCTCACAGTATGTGTGTCCTCTCAGGCCTTAATTGTGGGAGGGTGTTGAGATTGCATGCCATTCAGTATGACCCTCAGCAATCCATTATTTCCCTATTCGCATGACAGTGGTTGGATGTGTGACCAGTGCGATGGGCAATATCGCGGAATGATAATCCACACACTCATTCGGCAAATGATCCTGCATCTATCAAACTCCGACATTTGCTGGTAAGCATTTCTTCTTATTATTCGAGGCCTAACACAATATTCTGGCAAACTCCCACCTTGCAAAGCACTTTCCAAATGAGAAATCCACCACACAATTCTTCTTTTATGCAGTGCTTCAGATGTTGTTTCTCCCTCCTGCATCGGCTAAACATGCTGAAATACTAATCATTTGCATATACCAGCCTCTTCTTCCTATTATGTGATTTTGACTTTCACCAGATCATTCCTTCTTGGTGTTGCAATTTTAATGGCCAGCAGTGTATGCGTATGATTTGCTGGTTATGAAATTAAATCATAGAGTAAAATGCTGCAAAATAAAGGTTGCATAAAAACAGTACATTGTGAATATAGAATTGCCAGAATTGTAAAATAATGGAAGAGAACCATTTATAAAGAAAATAGGATGCAAATCGAAATGTAACTGTGAAGAGATTTATAGAAATGTTTCATCTGTTCGTTTCTGTGGATATAATTGCTCAGTGGTCTAAAAATTATTCCAGCAGGCTAAGAATTAAATATATGAATAATCTAAGAAAGAAGAGAGTTTAGTGTCATTGAAATTTGGAGTTGATTGTTCCAATTATTCACTAATTAAGTGATATATTCCACCTGGACAGAAAGAATGATTCTACCCCATTAAATTGAGGTAAATGCAGAATAGCCAACTTTCCCGATTTACAACATATTTACATATTTCTCCCGACTTTCTCTTATTAAAATTACTCACGATTTTTATGTAGCTTGGCTTCGTAATTCGCGTAAAAAAAAGTTATTTTGGGTGTCTGAAAGTGCTTGCCTTTTCTCTAAATTACATATAAAAGAAAACTAAATTTCATCAGGGAGAAATTATGGCATGCTTCTGCTTTATGAGTGAGAGCGCAGGTGTCTGAAAATGTTGTGTTACAGTGTTTCAATGAGTGTCGATCGCCGCTGTGTGTCATCTGGCATATATTAGCGAATGAAAGCCAGATTGAGGCTGTTATTTTGTTCATCTTCTTGTTGATCGGTGTGAGTGCACGTGATTTCGAGAAGTAGTTTTAAGAAATTACGATCTTTTGTTCTAGATGTGTCTAACAAAAAGGAAAATACTCATGTACTTTGCAAAAATCATACATCCTTCTACCCTCTATTATTTTCTCAAGGAAATATAATAAATTTGTTATGTGTAATTTCCTCAAGAAAATATAATAAATTCATGATGTGTACCGTTTATCATTGCGATTTTCTGATTTCACACAGTGGAAAGGCTGATGTTCTCAAATATGTGTGACACAAGTGCACAAAAACACAAGGGCAACATGAGTTGTATTGAAAAAAAAAAAACAAAAAATTAAATTTTTTTATGGAAATAAAGGACCAAGAAGTTAATGCAGAATGACTGTTCCGTGCCTTTTTACTGGAGCATAACCTGCCTCTGAATGCATTGGATTATACTACAGCTTTATTTAGAAAAATGTTTTGCGATAGCGAAATCACTAAAAAATACTCAAGTGGAAGAAACAAAGCATCCTCAGTTGTTAAAGAAATGGGTATGAAAAATTAATCTTCAATTATTGATTGCATTAAAACAATTACAAATCTGCCTCTCTATGGATGAAAGAAATAATGCCAATTCAAATCTGTATCCAGTTTTTTTCCCTTTAAATTCCAGTGTCTTCAGAAATTGGGTGTAGTTTACTTTCTACCTCTACTTTAGAAGGACAGTCGACAGACTAATATACTAATTACTAAAACTTTAAAAGAAAATGCAATTCCTATGCATAATTGCTTAGTGTATTAGCTTAGTGCTGGTAATAGTAGTACTGGTATGCTTGAAGACTGGTGTTACAGACATCTTGCAAAAGGAAAATTCAAATCTGAAAACTATGAGGTGCATCTGTCATCTCTTAAATTTAGCAGTTAAAAGGGACAATAAGTGTGGATGAGCACACACACATATATATATATATATACTTGTTGATATTTATAGTTATCTTGAAAGGTGTCCTAAAAGGAAGGAAAATTTTAAACATTTCCAACAGCTGCATAATACTGAAATTAGACAAATTTTGAACAGGTGTGTACCGTATATACCCGCGTATAAGTTGAGATATTTTGGACGAAAAAAAGACTTCAAAGTGGGGGGGGTCGACTTATACGCAGGGCCATAAAAAATTAAAAGAATCGGAAGTTCAAAAAATTCTTTATATAATGCAGTTGTTTACTTCCCGCACTCAAATTGGACGACTTATCAAATAAGTCACTTACTTGAAGTAATTTCATGACTTAAATTATGTGACGAACTAATCACAGAGTTTCATATTTAAGACATAGACAAAAGTGACAAAACACCTAAAAGCGACTGTGGCCGTAATTCCGGGAGGATTGACATCCGTCATTCAACCCCTAGATGTCTGCCTCAATAAGCCATTCAAAGTAAATGTTAGAAAATATAGGGCAGAGTGGATTAGTTCCGGTCAACTAACCTTTACAAAGGGAGGCAACTTTAAAAAGCCCGATATTACATTAATTGCTCAGTGGGTTAAAGATGCTTGGAATGAAATACCCTCTGAAATGATTATAAAATCATTTAAAAAATGTTGTATTAGCAACGAACTAGACGGCACGGAAGATGATGCTGTTTTTGAAAGTGAAAATGACGACGAAGGCTCTAGTAGTGATTGTAGCAATACAGAGTTCTAGACTGAAAATATGTATGATGACGAGCCAATGACGACAGAAGAGTTCTATGAAATGTTTGGCGAATCTGACCATGAATCGGACGTTGAAGGATTTTGATTTTGTTTATTTACCAAGGCATTTTTTCTTTTTTTTTCCCCTCAGATGATTTTGAATAAATGTAGTACTTAAAAAAATATTTTCGAAGTTTCTCGATCGATTTTGGAAGTGGGGGGTCGACTTATACGCGGGTTTCTTATTTTCTACAAATTTTTTATGTCGAAGTGGGGGGGGAGGTAGACTTATACGCGAGTATATACGGTACATGCTGGCTATCCTTAACTAAATGTTAATCTAGAAGCCTCAATCAGTGGAACCCACTTCTTTTCTTTTTTAAAGAAGAAATAAATGCTACTAGAGTTAAGAAATTTATAAAATGCCTAAAGTAAACAAAGTTAGTACTGTCACTGTTAAAAATAGATTTGAGAAAAATAATTCCTGAACCAGAGCAATTTAATTTGCAGCCCTCAAAATAATACTACAAAATATAAGTGAAACTGATACAGATTTCTGTCACAATAAAAAAAAATGCTAATTAAGGAAACATTTTCCGATTACTGTAAAGTTCATCTTGTGAAGCATGAATATTTAGTTTTTGTTTTCGGACCTTAACAAAGCCTTTTGCTTTTCTGTACAATTCATTTTGCCATCATTCTATGTTTTTTAACTCAGTTCTACAAAGCAGAATTCCATTAATTCCTGTTTTGCAATCAGTGTTTTATAATCTGTTTAAAGACATTTTATCAAAGTCTATAAAAGTAATCTAGTTTGTCTTCTAATTCTATAAATGATGTAATTTATGATGAAAGAGAAAATCAGAAGAAAGTTGATGATTTGATAATAAGGTCTGCAAATAAGAACTTTCAGAGGAAGATGGAACTAAGTTTTATTTCCGTGTTAGAAGCTACTCCTCAGAAGTATGTAATTACAAAATACATAAATTTCTTGGCAATGATGAAGTGATTTTATACTTGCAGATGCAAATGCGTCTTTTCTAGAATAAGATATTTTTTGAATAGATTTATAGTTTGACTTTAGTCAGGAAAGCCGATGATATTGATGTTGCAACTGAAAAATTGCAGTTGCAATTCTGTTGTTTATAATTAGAAAACGTAGATAAAGTTATAAACCCGCAAGGAAGGACACCCAGTGAAGTTTAATTGGAAAACTGAAAGATGTTGATGGAATTTTGAATTATATTAAAAGATAGAATAATGTTGGCTATCCTGACAAATAACCACAGTAATGCAGAGGAGAGGCAGAGAGAGTGTGAGAGGATAGTGTTGTAATGAAAACAAGGACTAAATTTAGATCTAACATTTGTAATGCCACTTTAGAAAAACTTTTAATAGCAAAAGCAGGTCTATGTGGCAGTAGCTATGAACAGAATTATGAAGTTTCTTTCTTAATCAAAGCAAAGTCTGCCACTTTTCACGGCATTTGTACAAAGTATTATTTTTTGTTAAAAGATGATGATAATAAAAATGTGTTGGCTGAGATGTAATATACGGTTCGAGAAACATGTGGTCATCAAATGTAGCGATATTTTGTGTTGGATGATTTAGTTAAGTTTTTGCTGAGATTTTGTTTGTATGGCAACTCTTTTGTGTGGAAACTTTTGTAAGGAAATGTGGTTGTATTTCGTCGTGGTGATGGTTTCATTACGTGTTGAATAATGGAGCATTGTTCCATGAAGGAAGTTGTGGAGAGAGAGCAGCCAGTGTATTCAAGCTAGATTTAGTTTGAGAAGATATGTTGTTGGAATTATTAATGAAGCATTTGTTCATGGTTCTCTTCATGCTGATAGAAGTGTATTTTTGCATTTTTTATGGGATAAGGATTTTTGAAGCCGAACTTGGCATGTGAAAGTGCAGGTCTGATATGAAGATTCGGATCTGATGTGAATGTGCTTCTGATGGATTTGTGTGGATTTGCAAAAAAATTGTGGAGGGTAAAGAATGTGGTTCTCAATGAAGTTTGAGGTTTGGATCCTGTTTTCCTGCGGTAAGTTGACTTTAGAGGAAATTTTTATTGTAACGTTTGAAATTTTGAATCATAGAGTCTGACATAGCTAAGTCATGACAGTTTGGTTCACATGCGTGTGATTAGCGCAGTTTTATTTATGAAAGTATATTGGATTGTATGTGTAGTATGTCTGTCTCTACAAGTTTTTGTTTGAAATTAATATTTTGCTTTTTTGAAAATTGTTTTGAATGGAATGGTAAATTAATTTACTTTTTTATTGTTTTAATTTTGTAGAGAGTTATTTTAATGTTGCATTCCTTTCATTTTGTATTGTTATTTTTAAAAAAAATTTTAATTAATTTATTTTTGTTGATACTGTTTGGAATTTATTGTTGTTATTTTAGTTTAAATTTTTGGCAAGAAACGTCACGCTTTTAGTTATCTAAATTTTTTGTTTTTATTGCGGGCTTTTAGTATAAATCATGTGTAAAAACCGTGTTTTTTTCAGACATTTTAGGCTTTAAGTTTGAAATATGAACAAAAAATTTAGATAATTAAAATCGTAGATCTCGCCAATCTACCAACCTGGTCTGTATATGACAGTAGTTCCAATGTTTTTTACAGATAACTATTTTATATTGTTTGCAATTAAGACCTAGTAAACTCTCAGATATTAATTAGTATTTATTTAAAATTAATTCATTATTAAAAAATACATTTTTATCATTTAAAAATCTTTTTGCTTAAATTAAAATTACACATTGAACAAAAATTAATTGAGAAGTCGAGAACAACAAAAAATCGGCGTTATATTTGCAAATTTCACAGGACTAGTTTTGACGGTTTTACTGAACTATCATCCTCAGCTTCAAAAATTCAAATGAATGAGATAAGATGTAGTGATAAGAGTGGCTGGATTAGAGTTAAACTACTGGCACCGTCTATTGATGAAACAAGAAAACTAAAACATAATTTTCTTAAAGGCTGAAGGTAAAGATGGATTGGAATTAGGGTCATTAACTAGAACAGAAAGATTTTTCTGAATGTGAAACACCAATGTAAATTAAATCACACTGGCAAGGAATCCTGTAAATATGCCAGGAATTCATATCTGGAATCGGGTCTTTAATTATGGAACTCAGAATTTTATTGATAGGAAAATATATGACCTGAAAATTAAATTTCTGTAAAATATGTGCAGTTTTATCGCTAATTGATGGAAAGAAAGGAATGAAAGCAGAATTCTTATAATCTCCTAAAACAATAGCATGCCTTTTGATGTGTTGAGAATTTTTTAACTCCTTGTTTAATAATGTTGTGTGAATAGTTAGCTTCATTTTATTTCTTTGTTTTTTGCATGCACTTCGAGTTTGCTCCTCCAAACTGGCCATTGATCAAGAACAGTTTATTTTAAATGGAAAATTGCTTTGATAATTTGATAATCTCTTCTCTTGTTTGTTTGTTTTTTTTTTGGCTCCCCCCTTTTTTATTTGGTTATCCTAGAAGTTTATTATATTATATGTATCTAGTGCTAAAATGTGTGTTAATGTTGAAAATAGAAATGTAACTGGATGGAAAATTAGGTTTTCTTCAATTGACTATTGTTTTAAAATATTCATAAGTAATCGTTAACCATCTTTTCAAATTAATTTCAAAAAATTTAGTGTCAGCTTTGCATAGTATACTAAAGTGGGGAGATTATGGAGGAATAAATTTTCAGCTGATTTCTTGAAGATAAATATTAGTTAAATAGTCATCTGGCATGTTGTAATGCAATACAAATGTTTGTTTTCAGTATCTTTTTGGGAGGGGGAGGTATGTGTGTGTGTGTGTGTGAGAAAGAGAGAGAGAATATCATCTCTTTTACCACATTCTGCAAAAAATCAGAGTTGATGTTCTGAGTTTATATATGAAACGATTTCAAGATGTATAACATTTATTCTGAAGATGGTAAAATCATGGCATACAACATACAGAAAATTCCCTGTCTTTTAATGTTTAACATAGAAGTCAACAAAAGTGTCTACATTAATTATAGTACAGTGATATATTCAATACAGTTATAATACATTAAATTATGTTTTAATGCTGTTTAGAGTGGCAGGTGATAAGGATTTATATACTGCATGCACTTTGCATGCCATCAGTTGCTCAGTGTAGGTTTATATAAACAAAGCATAGTAAATTGAGATTTTTACAGAATAAATATTGTTACCAAATGTCACACTTTCAAATCTTTTCTGAGCCCAGTCTGTGTGAGATTAAATTTGAAGAAATATATTTCTGTCTTACATTATTCCAGTGATAATTCTTGAATGCTTCTTGTATTTACATAATTTTGTTTGCCACCAAAAATTTAGTAAATAAGGGGAAGCAGTATTCAAATGAAACCTAAAATAAACTTTAATTATGTCTAATTTTGTGGAGTTTTTAGTGTTATATATTGTATAAAGATGTACATTATAGTAAAATATTTATTGCATTATTTTTGTAAGTGGAATATTGCACAATATAACTGTTATACGAATATGCTATGAGCGTAACAGTATTCAACGAAGGTGAATAACACATAAAACAATTTTATATAGTATTGTGGTATAAGCAGTCAATGTAAATACGTTTCAATGTATCTTGAGTAGATACTCAGTAGTAAGTCATTGATCTATTGCTTCAAACAGGAGTTTTAACAGTTTGAAAAGAAGCAGTTATGCAGTTTTTCAATAAAGTACGTCGTTACTATTTCATTGAACTTTCCTATTGTAAGAATTTTAATGATATTATGATTTGAGTATCAGTATAAAAATGCAGTGTGTGATTTTTTTTAAATTTTTCCAGGTGAAGTGTTTATGTGTGCATTTACACCTGATATGATTTAGATGCACTCTACTTCAGTGTTTGGGTGTTCATGTCAGTGGCATAGCATCAGCTAACAGTTTTATAAGCTATTGGATTATTGCCTTATTCTCGACCACTGAACTTTTCTTGTTCTAGCTTTGAACAGAAACTTGTATTTTCAGCAGTAAAAGTTATAATTTATTACTCATGTGGTAAGAATAAAAGGAAAAGAAAATTCAAGAATTTTGTTCCAAATCTGCATTTGTAAATGTGTTTATATGAAAGTTTTTATTTTATGTACATTTTATGATTCATTTGCAAGATGTATAGTTTTGTTGCATTTGAGACTAAATATATTCAGTGCTATTTGCTTTCAGCAATTAAAAAATATTATATCATTCCTCTGTAAATTTCTCCTGTGCAGGCAAATGTATTTGAGTTATGCTTTCTATGTGTACAGTTAAGTAAGCTTTAACTATCAAAATGTTGCACGTAAGAAAACCGTAACTAGTCTATTCATCATTGTCATTTGGATAATGTTGTATTAGACTGTAGGTTTGTTCATGTGCCCTCTCTTCTTCCTACTATAAAATGAGCATAGTAGTTTGCTGAATGATCTTGCGCATGTATAGAGCACCCACCTATCAAGTGTAGTCCCCTTGTTTCGAATGCTTGAAATCTACTGTTGCTTCACATGTGTAGTTTAAAATGTATTGCATTATATAGTTGTGATTTAAAACCTTTACTGGATTGCTTTGTTTTCACCTGTTTAAGGACTTATATGAAGTTTAAGATTTTAACCTGTGACAAATTTGATGTTTTCTGTAAATATGAGGAAAATGTTTGTTTTTTAGTTTTAAATGATAGGAAGACTAAGCGTGTCTTGTCAGACCCTTGCCTTTATAAATACAGTGATTTAGCAAATCTTATTGTCTAGTAATTATGAAACAATTACATTGTATGAAATTAAATACTGTATATCAAAAGTTTAAAGACTAATTGGCATAAGGTACTCAAACTGAACTTATTTTATACATCTCAGGCCACTGTTTCTTTTGTTGTGCAGAAAAATATATCTTACTTAATTTTGGATAGGCATTTATTCAGTGCAAATGATTCATCAAAAAGCGGTTTCTCAAATCATAGTGATGATTTCTGTAAATAATCATACACTCTGCCTCTTGTCTGTCATTGTAACAGTTGTTGTATCCAAAAATATGTCAACATCAATTCAGTATTCAAGAACTGAAATATGTGAACGTATTTTGAATGTTTACTGTCAATCTAATATAAATCTTAAGTTTCTAAAAATGTGTTCCCTCTTTTTTTAATACAGAATCAATTCCTGAAACAAAAGTACTTAAAGTTATAAAATATAGATCTTCAAGTAGATTGTAGAACATTCTTGAAACTGAATATAATATGCTGCTGCTACTTAAGGAAATGGAGAAGAAATCTTCATGTTTTTTAGGTATTGTCTTACTGAACTAATCTAAAATCATTCATAGCAGAAGGTAAAAGAAGATTTCTTAGAGTTGTTTTATATAATGCACTTTGTCCAGTTCTGGTTTAGATGAAATGTTTTTTGCTCATTATGATATGGTTTCTAATTTTTAAGATAATTTTAAGATTAAATTAAAAATTAACTGGACTTTACTAGTATTTAATATTATTTAAAAGTAAATTGTTAATTTTTTTGTTAACTATATGCTTCTTTTTTGGTAGTATGGGTTGTACTTCTTTAATCCTAAGTAGTCTGGCAACATCCATAAACCAATTGGATCTACCAAGGTTGTTGATTTGCAACCGAATTGATCCTGCTTTTAGTAATTGCTATTCAGAATTTGTATATCAAGTGTTTCAATTTTACAGTCCTGTGAATTTCTTATATTCAGTTATAATGTTGATTTCTAGGATATTAACTTAGGTTCTAAGACATGTAAAAGATGGTGTAAATGAATGCAAATATAAGTCATTATACGTGCATAAAGCAATTAATGGCAAAATTATGTTAAGAACATGTGTAAAAATATTGTGCGGTTACTATGGGATTGGATTGTTTTCTGTGTGTGATATAAACAACTGGAGGAGATACAGCCTTTTGAACTGATAAGGGAACTAGGAGAATTTTAAAGTTCCAGAACCTTCTTTAGAAGCATTAATGGAAATATTATTTTGATTTTGATATGACAATACAAATGTAAGACATGAGCTGGACAAGTTTGTCAAGTATTTTTTTTCCGAGTGTACAGGATATTTTTGTAGGGTATGTTTCTATTCTGTCTGGTTTGAAAATGGACCTGTCCCGAGGCTGCTAGATTTTTGAAGTACAGTCTATAAAATCGGTTATTTTCTGATAAATGTAAATCATTTGAAGATAATACTCGATTTTTTGTTATTTTTTTAATGATCTTGAATTACACTGTATGCCTTTTATGTCTAAAATTTGTGATGTTAGTGGATTATTGCTTAAGGTATCATGTGCAGTGTAAGTTGGGCATCTATTTACAAAAGAATAAAAAAAATAAATGCCTTGTTAAAATTGTATTAGTGAGAAAAATCCCTTTCAAAGCTAGCATAAAATATATACATGCATGATGTATGTAAAAGAAAAGCTCTTAAAATTATTGAAAAATTAAATAAGAAAGATGCATTTAAAAACTAAGTGTTACATTGTAATAATTCCTGCATCTTGATTTATGCTGCTTCTTACAAAATTTTTATGCTTATTGTTCTGTCAGCATCAGCTCTCATGTAAGATTTTAAACTTTTTTTTTTTTTTAATGTGAAATCTAAGAGCAATCCAGTCTTATTCCACCAGCAGTGAAACTGTACAAGATACAATGCAGGGTGGATTTGATCCTTTGTCATTTAATTGAATTATGATCAAAATTGCTAAGTATTGTTGTCATTAATTGTATGTTTGCAAAAACCTCACCCAAATCTAAATAAAGCACTCAAATCTGTAATGGTGTTTGGCATATCTTTTCATTAATTCCAAGTATTTTCCAGCTGTGCTATAATGTATATAGTAAAGCTGAAAGTTCCATGAAATGTCGTGTATATGCATATTTCAGAAGGTTAATTATGTACGTGTTAATAAACATAGAAGAATAATTTAATTTAATAAATTTTGACAAAAATCTTCCAACTGTTAAATTCTATCTCCAATTTGTAGAAAGCCACTTCATTGTATTCTTACCACATTATCCATTTATCAACTCTCAGCATCTGCAGTTGCATTCTGTTTTTCCTTAACAGTTTCAAATTTTTTATTGCTTTTCCAAATATTCATGTTTTCTATGAGAAAATGCACTGTTGAGCATTAAAATTGCTACACCAAGAAGGAATGCAAATAACGGAATGCTATTTATTGACACATATATTATAGTAGAAAGACTGCCCAGACGGGAAACTGATTTGTGACTCTGGCGCCTATAAACGGCTAGAGCCCGCCATGGGGGGGGGAACATTAAAGTGGAAAGAACAGAAGATTCGGAGGTATAGATTTTGAGAATCAAAACCCAGAGCAGCCGTCTGTGGCTGCAATAACAGCGTTTATCCGCCTTATTTTAATAATTTTTTGAAAGTTTATTAGTACTTACAATGTTTTTTATTTGTGAATAATTTTCAAAATAATAGAATATGAATCTATAAAAACTGTGTAACACTTATTAAGCAGAGTGAATATATTGTATTCTAACGGAACAAATGGGATATAACCGAAACTTTGCACGCAGTATGAACGCATTTTGTTCTGTATCATAGGACAAATTATAGTTCGTTACAGATTACAACAGTCTGAGTGTTCAGGTTGAGGATTTCTCTCTCTTTTGCTTTAAAAAGGCTTTTTGCCCCGACTGTAATTTTTGGTTTTCCTGGAGATCGGCTCAATCTCTTTTCAGATGTGTAATGCTGGTCCAAATAATTTTGGAAACCAAATATTGATGTAAAATATCGGTTCGTGTTGCTAACACATTAAATGGGAACTGAGCAACTTTCAAAGGAATAAAAAGAAAAGTTTCTTTTAAATTATTATTTAATTAGAGTTTAAAATTCTTTTTTAAGTGATTATTTGTTATAAATTGCTTCTGAAAGCAAATGTAAATTCCTTACTGAAATCAGATTTGTAGATATTATATAAAAGCATTAGACGACAGCTAACAACTAACAGAAAGCCTACTTCCTTTAACATGGATGCGGAAAGGCTCGTTTTGTCAAGACTGAGTGTCCAGACTAAATCCCAAAAGACTGCAAGCTAGTTTTGCCACTGTACCAAATCCTGCACACAGACTGAGTGCTGTTTATCCTCCACACAGACTGCTGTATTCCGAATTAGTATTCGGGATATTTCCGGTACTGCCTTCGTCTACAGTGGTGCTAATCATTCTATCGAACTGAATCACTCTTTCATATTCTGAAAAGACGACACCACAGGTGTCTTTCGCTGATGGTTTGGTATCTGGAAAAAGAGGTACTTCGCACCAAATACAGTAATCTTCTTGAAGGTAGAGAGTTTAAAGCTTCAACTCCTTTTTTTTGCCTGGTGCCAAAAGTAACTGCACTGCTAAGAATTGACTTTTCTTCAAAAAGCTAAAATGGTGTTAAATGTTGCTGAAAATAAGTGGAACGTTTCTGATGATCCTCAAAGAAACTATAGCTTTGGGAAACGTAATCAAACCAAAGGACTGGAAGAAATCCAGTTGTTTTAAATAGTTGCCAACTACAAGAGCATGAAGGACAAGAATTAATTACATCCCATCGGCTTGAAACTCATTCACTGCTTAACGAATATCAGACTGTCTTCAAAGTAGGGGAAGAAGACACTACATTCATTGAACATCATAAGGAAACAGCCTCCCTCCCTCATTTCAGTTCATGCATATGGGATGAGCCCAAGTAAAAAAGAACTGTTGAAAAAGGAACTTTATTCTCTTCTAAAATAAGGTCTCATAAAAGAGTTTGAAAGCCCCTATGCCTCTGCTGTGGTTTTGATTTCGAAGCCAGATGGAAAAGTGCGGCTATACATATGCATTGATTATCGCAACCCGAATGCTCAATCGGTTCCAGGTATCTATCCTTTGGCAACGCATAGACGATTTATTGAATGAAGCAAAGCCCACAGTTTACATGTCAGCTATTGACTTGAGGTCTGGTTATCATGAGGTAAAGGTAGCTAAGGAAGATCAAAACAAGACGGTTTCTATTTGTTCCTTTGTTACATACAAATTTTTCCGAATGGCCTTCGTATTGGGAATTGCTCCGACTACCTTATTTAGACTGATAGAAAATTTCCGGACTGTATGATGTGTTTGCGTTGTCATATTTGGATGATGATATCGTGCTGCGCCTTCCAAAGCCATCTTTCTGACTTGGAACAAGTTTTCAAACGTCTATCGTTATGCAAGCTTAAGGCCATTTTCAGACGTCTATTGTTATTCAGTCTCAACGCCAACCGAGAGAAGTATCAATTCTGTGAAAAGGTGAAATATTTAGGCCATTACGTTACCAAGGACAGTATATCTGTTTATCCATGGAAGACTGCTGTCGAAGAAACTGTCAAGCAAGTACTCTCTTTCGTACAAACCTGCTCTTGGTATCGACGATATATTCCAAATTTTTTCCCGAATAGCCAAAACTTTTGACTTATGTAAGGAGAAAAAAAGCAAAGGGCAAATGGGAAGTGCAACAAGAAAAAATGCTTTCGAAGAGCTGATATAAAAATTAATTAGGCCGCTGATTCTTTAGCAAGGTGATGGAACAAAGCCTTCGGACAGATGTTAACAATGTAGTTATTGGAGCAGTGTTGCTGCAGGAGAAGAAAAATGAAGAACACCAGAATATACCAGCCGCTTGCTTTCCTCCTCAGAACGAAGCTAATCCACCGTAGAAAAATAAGCCCTAACAGTAGTACGGACACTCAAAAAATTTAGGGGATACGTCGAAAACCAGTCTATCACAATCACTCAGACCACCAACCATTAAACTGGCTCATGTCTTTAAAGTCACCGACTGGTAGGCTTGCGAGATGAGCCTTATAAATCCAATACTATAATCGATTATCAAATGCATCTTTGGACGATTGACCTTTATTAGTGATGTATTATTTCGTCCTGTGTTTGAACACTCAAGTACAAATTCTTGTCAAATCTCTGATATCTTTCGTCGAAATCTCTACCACTAGCCCTGCAGGATTACGCCAATTACGACTGAAAGGTAGTGATCTAAAGATCATTGAAGCTTTTGAGAGTCCAGAGAAAGATGTAGACTGTGCAACTTCAACTAGATGAGAATATATTATGAACAGAGGAGTGTTGTTCCTATATTCTCCTGATTGGGAAGAAGTGCAGCTAGTTATACATTAACAAAGAAAAGCAGAAGTCTTGAAAGAATATCATGATTCGCCCATGGCAGGCGACATTGGATCTGAATAATCTTTTTGCCATTTTATCGAATAGCAAAAAGATGGTACTGGGTTGAAGTAAGAAAAAATAAAGCTGACTGTGTCAAAAGTTATCTCGAATGCTATTGCTATAAAGACTCTAATCAAAAGAAGCCATCTAGGTTACTTCAAATTCTTCTCTATGGTCAACGCTTTGAGACCCCGTCAACTGATCTTTTAGGCCCCCTTCTTTAAACATCATCTAGTGAAAAAATGGACTTGAAGACTGTGCCACGAAGATGACAGAACTATATGCTTTGAAAGGAAGCAGCAGCCGGAGATTGCTGCACGACTCTTTTGGAAGAAGTCTCCCTTCGGTTCAGGTTATCCAGAAAAATAATAAACGATAAAGGTATTCAGTTTACGAGTGCTGTCGGGCAAAAACTAAGGTGTATCTTGAACATTGATCAAAGTCTTACTCCTGTCTGTCCCATAGTCTAACCCAGTTGAAAGAAAGATCAGAGATATGAAACCCGTTGAACAATGCTTGTTGGTAATGACCATAAAGCATGGAAGAATAAATTGTCATTAATAAGATTTGCTTTAAACATAGCCAAACGTGACTCAATCTTCTTAATTTCTTCAACAGGCACGAGAATTACGAAGCGTAGATGATGATTTGCAAAATAAAAACGCCATTTCCAGAAATTATTCTATATTTGAAATGGCTTGCAAGAACTGTACAACAGGTACGTGAAAGAGTCGAGTTACATCAAGATAAACGGAAGCAATATGCTGATAAGAGACGACCAGAAACTCCGAAATTTACTCCTGGAGATAAAAGTTAGTAAGTCTGCATCCTGTCAGCAAAGGCTGAATAAAAACTAGTAAATACAGGCTTGAGCGAGACTATGTCATAGTGACTACAAGATCTCCAACGAACCAGACAAAATCCTCAGCAAATAGCATGTTTCAGCCTTGAAATCATATTAAGAACGAAACAAGTTTCAGATTTCAGGCCGTATATTTCCAGTGGCTTCCTTGAAGATGGAGGGTTTCGATCACTACTATGGGAGTGACTGTCAGGTTACCCTGTGTGGAGTGGCTGCAGGTAGCGTACTGCATTTCAAACTCAAAACATATTTATTATAATTACGAGAAGCTCTTTACGCATAAATATATAATTCATAGACAGCATGTATAAGTATTTAAAAGAATTATAGTCCTCGTAGTGTGAGGAGTCTGCTGGTCTCTTTAGCCGAGAGCTCAAGAACATTGTAGTTCTCTCTAGTCGAGAGTTCAGCAGCGTTCTACTGATGTTACTCCGATGGCGAAAATCTTCAGACTGAATTAGCCAGGCCTCCTTAATTTTACAGTAGCATTTTACACCCTCTGATTCGTTATATCTAGAATGATACCAGAGGGAAAATTAGATCATTGGTTCGTCAACCCTCCAAAGTCGAGAGGCTTTGACGACAGATACGGTGCAGAACGTTGAAATCTCCTGACACTAAGTCATGAAGTTATGTCTCTGCAATGTCAAAAGCATGGCGTGTGACACATCGTAAAGGCTGGGAGCAGTGAATTGCAGGGACCGCACACACAATTTACTTATCTCTGTGTGGTCTGCTGCAAAGAGGAGGGGACGCTTAGAACATGTAATACACACCGACTCTATCCATTTCAAAAGATGCACCCGAATCTAAAGCCTCGTCAAACTTCGAGGTGAAGAGACTCGTCAAACTCGAGTCTCTTCACCTACTCCAAAAAGTAGACAAATGTCAGTTCCTGACTTCTTGCCCAGACGTCTGCGAAGTCGGAGAGGGGGATGTAACCGACCTATTTTATCGAACGCCGTCTAGTGACAACGACTTACAGTCAGCTGACATCCTGCTGCGATGAGGATAAGTTGTCCTATATTATTCTCCGTGACTGGAACGTTAATTCTAAATATTAGGTTTTTCGTTTTAGTGTATGTTCTGTTTTGATGTATATTTTCTGTGTAACTGTTCCTGTACTCTGTTAATAAATACTTTTAGAGCTAGCTTGGGTTTATATTTATAGACGAATGGTTGCAGTATAGGATAAAAGTCTACCATATTCATATTAAATTCAGAATTGTAAAGCATTTAATATTTTCTACAAGAAGAAGGCTTACGTCAATATATTTATATTTTACAGCATACTTCTAATTCATTTTTGTTTTACAGTAAATACGATACTGTATAATTACTTAAATACACAGTCCAGTCACATTAATGTGACCACCACGTACTTTCCATGTCAGAGTTAAATAACCAATCACAGAAGGCAGGTGGCAGCACAGTGCAGTTGAGCGTATATAAAGGGTGTGTGAGGGCTTCGGAAAACATTTCAATCGTTGGCGAAATGCAGAAACGAAGCGATTTATCCGACTTCCAAATGGGCATGATCATTGGCTTTCGGGCCAAGGGTGGAAGCATTTCCGAAACGGCTGAGTTTGTGAACTGTTCGCGTGCCGCCGTGGTAAAAGTGTACCGTGCATGGCAAAATGGGACTGTCCAAAATCAGCGACGTGGCAAATGTGGTGCACCACGGGCCATAGATGACAGAGGCGAACGACGGTTGCGGAGATGCGTTCGGGCAGATAGACGGGCTACCGTTGAGCAACTGACCACCAAAATGAACCAAGGGGCTACCAAAAGTGTCTCCCAAAGTACTATTCAGCGAACATTGCTGCGTCTGGGCCTCCGAAGCAGACGCCTGGTTCGTGCACCTATGCTGACTGCTGTTCATCGACGGCGAAGGCTAGAATTTGCACGCCAGTACAGCAGCTGGACGTCCACTGAGTGGCGACAGGTTGCGTTTTCGGATGAATCGCGTTTTATGCTCCATCGGACAGATGGACGTTGGCGTATAAGGCGTGAAACCTCTGAAAGGAACCACCCTGCAACCATTGCCGGAACGGTCCAAGCTGGAGGCGGGAGCATTATGGTCTGGGGAATGTTTTCCTGGCATTCTCTAGGTTCACTGATCATTGTGGAAGGCACAATGGATCAATACAAGTACGCATCTGTCCTTGCGGACCATGTTCACCCCTACATGCGCATTGTTTTTCCTCAGGATGATGGCATCTTCCAGCAGGACAATGCGAGGTGCCATACAGCTGCCAGTGTACGTGCGTGGTTCGAAGAGCACCAGGATGAGTTTACCGTCCTCCCCTGGCCAGCAAACTCACCTGACTTAAACCCAATCGAGCATCTGTGGGACCATCTCGATCGAGTTGTTCGCGCCATGGATCCTCAACCGCGTAATCTAGCGCAGCTGGCCACGGCATTAGAGTCGGCATGGCTCAACATCCCAGAGAACACCTTCAGGGACCTATGTGACTCTCTTCCTGCACGTCTCGCAGCAGTCCGCTCTGCGAAAGGTGGTTATTCTGGCTTTTGACAGATGGTCACATTAATGTGACTGGACTGTGTAGTTAGTCTGATGTATTTTAAAACTTTTATCGCTTTTCGCATAATTTGTCTATCACATAATGTATACACTTTTTTTGTTCTTTTTCTGACTTCTTTCTTTTTTTAGATAACTTTTCTCTTCATTTCTCAAATGTTTACATTTCATATTTTTTTTAGTAACAAACATTTTAATGAAGTTTTTAAATTTTCAATGAACGTATAATCTGCCATTCTATTGTTTATATAGAAAGACCTGTTATTTATTATTTTTATCAACTTTAGCTCTCAAAAGCTGCATTGCGGTGAGGCTACTGTCATCCAGGGTGCAGTTGACACATTATGAAAAAATGGTCTCCCAAATTCTTTTCGTAACTGTACCGAAGTACTGTTAAACAGCTGTTGGCAGTTTGTGATAAGAGAGTTTGCTCTTCTATTTCAGCATCAAAATCTAAGGCATCTATATCTTCTGGGTTTTATTTCGATCACTTGGAGCATATACAAGTTTCATACAACTTCTGTTCAGTCTCCTTGTTTTCTTAGAAAATTCTTAATATCACATATAACACAAAGCACATCAAAACAATTATTTAACTGCTCAAATCTTCCTGTCAATGGTATAAGAGCAGTCTGTATTACAGCATTAAAAAAGTTCATTTCGTATTTGATTTTCTCTGCTGAAATTATTTAATTTCTAAATTAATTTTTTGAATTTTGGTGGAGGAAGAGGAGTGGCATTACTTTCTTATTTATATTTCCGTTCAATAGCGGCAGCAATATTATAAACGTCAATTAAATATTTATCATTTTCTCTTAAACAAAATTAATACCTATGTAAAACAACAAATTTCTACTATTAAATAAAATAAGAACTCAATTATTAAAAATAATTTTGAAAACTCTGCTATTTATTTTCGTCTTTCTTTTCTGAACGCAAATTAGTGTAAATAGGAAAAAGAAGAAATGTTTATGTTAAAGTGTAAGAAAACGTGAAAACGCTACATCTGTAAGCAAACTGAAGAAATCAGATATTTACGATTGTCTAATGTCATTTTGATTCTGATACTGAAGCAACAGTATTCATGAATTTTTGGGGACCTTCCATTCCAGTGGCAGCAATGAAATTCATTTATGGAGACACCGCTGTTGGATCATTCTGCCTGAAGCAAGGAACTTAGAGTTTGAAATCCTTTGGTCTGGAGCGTCAATTAGATTGTAAAATATTAAACATTCTCGTTGAGAATTTTGCGGTGTTATTTTTAAATTTTCGAACTGGGATTTAAAAAAATTTAAGGTATTGTTTCAATGAGAAGTTCAGCCTAGTTTTATTAATATTTATGCATGATGGGGCCTACGGAACAGAGGGTATGCGGGTCCATAAATCGGCCCTGCGTCCAGACGAATTCAAATCTTAAAGAACAGCAGGTTTTTATCATACTTTTTAAATCGGTACCCTTTCCGATTCGTCTGATGTAAGAAAATCATCTGAGCAAATATAATTCGTGTCGTGTTAAAAGGAAAAGAACGTGGTTTTCGAACGTCATCCAACACCCACGAAAATTAAAGAAACGGCGTCATTACCATGCGGCTTGGAAATGACTGACACGTGTTTGTTTTAACATGTCGGATACAAAGCCAAGGTAAAACGCCATTTTATGTACAAAGGATTCAACCTTTTGCGTTAGTATATGGACTGATGATTAAAATAGAATTATCAGACCAGTAAGGGAAAAATCGCAACGTCAAATCATACTTACAAATTCTTAAACTAGTTTCCTACGTCGTTTGACTCTGCAATTTTTTTAACGTTTTTTAAGCAGTTGTGGCGCCTAGCATATTCTTCCTATAATGAGTGTAGAAGCGGAAAAGTTTGTTGCTTTCTAAACCACTTGCCACTTCTTATACTAGATTTCTATTCTTGCAGAATTTAATTTGAGCTCTATACTGCTATCTTTACAAATTGTTGATATGGACATTTTAAAATTAGAGATGTTATGTAAAATAATATTAATTGTTATTTATAGTGACAAGAAAACATGAATAATACACTTGTCGTCAAAATTAAAGGATAATGACAGAAATAAAACGTAACTAAATGAAAAATTATTGCTAGAAATTTGTACAAAAATATTAGTTAACATAAATTACAATGCTTGGGAGTTGATTACGCAAAATATTGAAATTAAAGCCAAATTTATGGAAATTGGAAAATGATGAAAAAATTAAGCTACCTCTTGTGTAAAAAAATGTTTCTTTAACATGGTGATGTATGGACACCTCGGACAGATATGCATATCTTAAATCTTGATTTATAGACTTTACCAAAATTTTAATCAGCCCTTGTGAAACTGCACGCGTCTCCTCTAGAGGTGCACTTTTCAGCTCCTGGAAGGTCCTGGGAGTAATTTGGCGGGTGAAATTCGTTACTATAAGGCATCCCACGCATGCTCAATTAGGTTCAAGTCGGGCGAGTAATGTGGTCAGTCCATTAGAGCGATAGCTTCTTTTTGCAGGTACTCTGGTGCCAATGCTCCATGAGGATGAGCATTGTCATTCATTAGCGAAAACTCTGCGCCAACAGCACCCCTAAACAGTCTAGCTTGGGGTTCCAGTACCTCGTCCACATATCTCCGAGCGATTACAAAACCTCCTTCAAAGATGTGCAGCTCGATGCGGCCTTTTGTCATGATTTCTCCCCAAACCATTAAACCAAGGTCACAGAAACAGGATATTTCACGGACAAGTGAAGGCAAGCTGCGTGTTCTTTCCTCTCTCCAGATTACAACTCGTCTACAGTCACTGTTCAGATTACATATGGACTCGTCAGTAAACAATAGTCGGGCCCAGTCGTCTTGGCTCCATTGAACATGATGATGACACCAGTTTAAACAAGCCACTCTGTAAGATTGAGTGAGTGGAATACAACTGCATTGATTTTCTCGCATATAGTCCAACCTCATTAAGCCTTCATGCAGCAGTAGAACAGCTAATTCGAGTTCCTGTGGCAGCCTGAAGGGCTAAAACCAAATCTCTTGTAGTCTCTTTCTTCTCTTGTAGTCTTTCGCAGTCTCTTTGAACCGACAATGACGGAAAATGGTCTTCCGATGCAGTTGTTGCTCTTGGTCGCTCTTGACCAAGCTGTCTATCAACGTATCCAGTGCTTTTAAAAAGCGGCTTCAAACTCTTGGTATGACACTTTGAGGAATATTCAAATCTTAAGAAACCTTCATTTGTGTTTGACCTCCCTCTATTCTACCAATTATTTGCAACTTTTGACTTTCATTTAAATGATGACTTTGAGCCATTACTACTGAATACTGATCACTATCCCAAACCACATTCACTTTAAATAGCACTATAGACCGGGATTCCAATATGCGTCCATTGTGCACCACATTGTCAGTCTCCGAATTTATTCCGGCGCTAAGGTATGCGCGGATGTGGAGTTTTGTGGTCATTTAACATAAGCATTTGCATCATTGGGCACTGGTTGCAACATTAACTTAGAAAGCATATTCTTTCTAACATTTCTTCTAACTTTATGAAACTAATTGAGAAAAATTGATAAATATTACACAGCATTTTAATTGCCACTTTAACAGCGTATTTTTGGTTGCGCTTAGATGCTTCTAAATATTATTTTTAATTAGTTCTCCGAAAAAAAAGTTTACATTCACTTTTTATGTTGCTGCAAATGAGTAGTTCGTCTTTACATTTTTCTGTTATTAATCTGTTTCTTTCAACCCGCCATATGTTATTCATTGAAGAGAAGTATCATTCGACATATGCATAAAAGTTGGAATACTAATTATAGATTCAATTATCATCTGAACGTTCGAAAATTTCTGTTTAAAAATATGTCATAACTATAAATTATTTTTCTGTTTTTGATTTGTCTTTCAAATTTTCTATTATTTTCTTTATTGAGAAAATTACATTAAAAATATCACCACCTTTCAATCAATTTTGTTTATATGTTTATCAGTTTCGCAGCAGTCTTGTATAGTTAGAACATTATTCAAGTTAAATTTTTGAACTAAAATAAAAAATTTCATTTTTGAAATATTTATTGTCATTTAATATTCCAGTGCTCGTAATTATACCTTACTGGATTCTTGTTTCCATTATTATTATATGGAAAATTCGAAAGTCCTTGATTAACTATAAAACCACAAAAGAGATCTAAGAGAAATATGCTTCGATGTTTCGTAACATGCCTGACCTAGGGAATCTAAAATTTTCTTAGTTCTTTGACGTTGCAAATGCTCAATGAAAACTCGCTGTAGACTTTTTAATACTAAACATACTATACTACACATCATTGTTTTAGTGAATATTTCGGGGGTATTATGGAGAACGCGACAGTTACAATTATTATTAATTTCTTAAAAACCAAAGATTTGCATCCAAAATTGGCCGGTGCATTAAGTAACTCTCAAATGGTGCTCTAGTGCATTCCAAAAGAGGTTATGTTTTGAAATCGTAATCATGTATTATCAGTTGTTGATATAATAACATTAATAATTTCTTCAAAAGTTTCGCCCAATGTTAAAGCACGCACAATAGGTTGTTCATCACTAATTAAATTAAAGTAACGAATAGAGATCGGGAATAATTTTTTACTACCTTTAATAAAAGCATTTGTCGCAGTAGTAGATGGTAAATGCTTCTCAGCGGATATGTCTAATTCAAAAACATAGGAAGCTATTATATTTTGCGCAATAGATTCGAATTTTGTATGCACAAGTCTTGTGTGTTTACAGATCATCGAGTGCGGAAATATAAACTTGCTAACTTTATTTTTACATGTTCTTGATAAATAACTGTGATGGATCATTGTTAACCTTGTGTCAATTCCACAGTAAACTAGTGTCAATTCTGCTGGTGTTACCTAATCATCAAATTTTGAACTGTTTGGTTGAAAAGATTTGTTCATGTTGGAGTTATGAGCAAATGAGTACATTCTTCGTTTATGAGAATTTGCTTTCATTCGAGATTTGACAGCTTTTACACCATCACATTGTACATTAAACGTAACATTGCAAATAGAACATCTTGCCATTTTATCACACTCTAACAGGTCATAACCATTTTTTTTATTTCCTTGTACGAAATGAAGGAAAAATCTATGTTCATGAAAAATTCCGGGTATCATATTTTAACGAAAATATTCATTTTGTCGATTATCGAATGCAATTTAACGATGTTTTTGCGTAATATCTGTATGTTAGGACAGAAAGGACTCTTTAAGGACAGAATAAAAGGCTCTCTTTCCCCAAACGAATTATAACACTGATTTAAAATGGATTCAGAAGAGATTTTTAATTAATAATTTTACAATTATTGCATTCAGATTAACTAAAGGCATAAAAACCTTAACCGGAAGACAATAGTAAGAAAATTCAATCATTTTTAAAGTAAAAAATGCACAATTTACCAACATACAAGAATAAAAAAAATTGAGCTCACTCAGAGTGGGTATATATATAAAAGCAAGCAAGGAGAAGCATCGTAATACGAAACATCGCCATTGAAATAAAGCATTTCAAAACTTCGCAGTTTAAAAACATCGTCGTCGAAAATATCGTGGAAATAAGTAAAACACCTACAAATCATCGCATGGCTATAACATCTCAGACGTAAAGCCAGGTGAAGGTTGCCAGTGTCACTAAACTTTTAAACGAAGGACTATAATCCAAACTCTAAAGACCCTTCGCCTTCGGACCTCTCAAAAATAAAAATTGCAATCAAATCTTCACAAATCCTTCCCTCCCGCTTAAAACAATCGCTTCTCCGATTTGTTGCGAATTCTGCCAGATTATATGCTCTTCCCAAAATTCATGAAAGTGGTATTCCTTTCCGCCCTATTATATCAAATTTAGGCGCTGCCTCGTACTCGTTAGCTAAATCGTTTCTGAATTTTCAACTCTATTAGATAGTAACATTTACACCATAAAAAATTCAATAAAGTTTGTAAAAAAAACTTAAAAGCCTCTCTTTTAGAAATTTATTCATGGTTTTTTTTATGTAAAATCATTATTTACCAGCGTTCCAGTGGAAGGCGCATCAAGATGTCTAGAAACCAGACTTCGTGAATTTCATTTCTCCTGCATCGATATTGATGAGCTAATTTCCCTTACTTAACTCTGGAACAAACATATTTTGTTTTCCAAAATAAATATTGCAAGCAAACTGAGGTATTAACCATAGGAAGCTCTCGTAGTCTCTGCCTTGCTGATATCTAATATGTATTATTATGAGTCAAAATTATTTGAAACTTTAAACTTCCCGGTATGGCTCCACTATGTAGACGATACTTTTACCCTGTTTGACATTAATAAAAGTGATTTAAATAAAGTTTTTTCAATAATGAATTCCATTGATCCTGCTATTCAGTTCACTTTTGAACCTCAGACGTCCAGTTGTCGACCAGACGCTATAGTGGATAGACGGTACGGGAGCCTACTACGGTACTGAAGGGCTCGGCTTCGAATCCCGGATAACACAGGGATGTTTGTAAATATAGTGTCGGTGCGGCATGGCGGAACTTTATGCGGCGAGTCGAAAGACTCCTTGTGGATTGGTGGGAGAGTAGAGGGGTGGGAAACAACCGTATCCCCCCTCGGGGTGCTCTTCCTCAAAATTGGGAGTGGAAAACAGAAGTCCAACCTGTCTTCTGAGTAGGCTCTGGCAACCATTATTCCATGTAATAATGGACACAACAACAACAGACATCCAATTCTATTCCAATCCTCGACATTCTGGTCACATGTAACATATCTCACTTCAGTACTACTGTTTACCGGAACTGCACTAACACCTCATACCTAGGCACTGTAATTTATCGTTTTGCCCAAGAGGCAGGAATTACAATTGCAGTTCCACAATCCCCAACACGCTACAACTACAGAAATGACAACGTGCTGGACTTTCTGCTGTCTACAACTACAGAAATGACAACGTGCTGGATTTCTTTCTGCTCAAAGGCTGCTCCCATAATTACATCGAAATTCTTAATGAGTTATCGTCTGACCGTAATCCGGTCATGATTGATCTGGAGTCTTCTGTAAGTAGCACACCTCACACTAAGGCCTTCATCACAAACTGGGCAGGATATGCCAAAGCCTTAAACAACACCTCATTACATATACGAACGGGGGTACACACGGGTGAAAAGTTAGGTGCTCTAACTGATAGCTTTGCAAAAGATCTCAAAACTTCACTTGATGCAAATAGTACAACCACCAATCAACGAAGAAAAACTACCAGCACTGCGCTGAAAAAGCTTATACAGCAACGCAATAATGCAAGAAAACAATGGCAAAGATACCGCTATCCTCCTGATAAAACGCTTTTGAATCAGTTAAACCATCAGGTCAGGGCTCTTACACGTCAACATACAGAACGTGACTGGGCCACTTATCTTACATCACTTTCTGCTGAGAAAACCTCAGTAAGGAAAGCAACCACCAAATTAAAGAGATGCTACAACAATATTCCGCCCCTAAATGGCCCTCAAGGAATAGCGTTCACCGACACTGAGAAAGCTGAGTCGTTAGCCAATCACTATGCTTCTCAGTTCTACACAAACAACATATCTCACCCTCCAACAGAACACTTCGTCACTCGTACGCTAACACAATTCATAACAAACCCCCACACAAACAACATTCCTCCTGGCAGGCAGTCGGAGGTTTATGATTATACAGAAAAAATTACTAGTCAAGAAGAGTCCAGAGCTGGAGGCCATCATAAATAAAATGTTGAAAAACATGGGCATCTTGATGCTCCTGAAGTTAGTCAATTTAATCAACACCATGCTACGCCTTGGACGCTTTCCCACCTCATGGAAGACAGCTGTCATTTCTCCAATACTGAAGCCTGGAAAAACACCTTCGGATCCAGCCTCATACAGGCCGATTAGCTTGCTTTCATCCATCAGTAAAGTGGCGGAGTATATGCTACTACAGAGGGTACTGAAGTTCGCAGACCAGCATAATTCCTGAACAGTACGGGTTTCGAAAGAAACATTCGACTGTTCACCAGTTGTACAGAGTGACAAAATACATCTCCCAAGGACTTCAAGAGAAGCTATTCACAGGTGCCGTCTTCTTAGATGTAGCCAAGGCCTTTGAGCGTGTCTGGCTTGAGGGCCTCATACACAAACTCATTATTCTGGGTTTCCCAGAGTATATCACCACCATCATATACTCCTATTTAAATTACCAACACTTTGTCGTTTGTATACAAATCACTCTCTACACACAGAGCTATCAGGGCAGGGGTCCCTCCTTGGGCCCATACTCTATAATATATATACGAACGATATCCCACAAATACCACACACCACTCTGGCTATGTACGCCGACGATGCGGCAATTTTCTCAAAAAATGCATCTCATGGCTCAGTCATACAATCACTTCAAAACCACATCCACGCACTTGAGACCTGGCTCACTGCCTGGAAGATAAAAATCAATGTTAAAAAATCTGACGCTGTGTCATTCACTAGAAAGAAAAAATATGATGCTGATCTAAATGTGTACATGCACAATATTCCTATCCCGTGGACTAAGCAGGCCCGTTACTTTGGTGTTGTTTTAGATCGCTCACTCACTTTGTAAGGTTTTAGTTTAAACTAACAAAGTTTTATTTTAATTTGCCTTTTTTCTATCTGTTCTTATTTCAACTTCCCGTTAGAATAAGATCGCGTTTCAGCTTTATGCTAATTTGAAGTGGAGCCAAGTTCTATTTAAACGTTAGGTAGGAACCTCTCAGAGTGAGAGAGCTTTTAGTCTCAGACCACTGTTACTCTGTTCGACGTTCGCCTGACTAGCTACTATTTAAATTCTAAGCCGCAGCGCTGTTACTCTATTACTTATTGAAGGAATTCTAAGTGCGTTAGTATTAGTTAAATCTTGCTACGCACCATTTAGTTTAGAGGCCAACCTCGCGTTTATAGCTCTGTGAGCAACGACTACTTAATTTCTAATTAGCTTTAGTTTAAATTATCTGATTGTTCAGTTTAGACCCAAGTGCGGTCATTATTTTCTGTATCCCCCCCGAGTTAGGAAGTGGCTGTATATAATTGTGGTTTAACAAAGGAAGATTTTAAATCCTTCTGAAGTGCAGTTCTTCTACCAGTTAACCACAGTTTTCTGCCACAGGACATAGCTGCATTCAGCTCCCTGTTCAAGATCAGGACTTAAAGCTTTCAGGAATATGTTCAACAAGAATATGCACCGAACACTCAGTCCTGACAACTTGATCCCCACATATTTCACAGCTCTTAGCCAAATTCCGAGTGCGTAAACGTGCACTATCCCCCTTAATTGCTCGGAATAGCGTTCTCTCTTT
Source organism: Stegodyphus mimosarum (assembly GCA_000611955.2). NCBI lineage: Eukaryota > Metazoa > Arthropoda > Arachnida > Araneae > Eresidae > Stegodyphus > Stegodyphus mimosarum. The sequence continues at coordinate 1,683 of KL819643.1, read as the reverse complement.
TGACAACAGAATACTCATTTATACAACTCTTTTGCGGCCCATACTCACATATGCCTGCCCTGTCTGGGGTTACGCCTGCCATACTAATATCCCAAAACTGCAGGTTATGCAGGATGTTGTTCTTAGGCAAGCGGTGAACTGCCGCTGGTACATACGTAACACGGCGATTCACCGTGATATCAAAATTCCAGAAATACAATTACTTATAGCCAAACTGGCTGAAAATTTCTATAGTAAGATTCCAGACGTGCAAAACAGCAAAATCTCAATGCTTACGTATGATTATGAATGTAATAACAACAGAAAAAGACCCTTGCGGTGCTACGCCACCTCACCTAATTAAACTAGCCATTCTCACCAATTGTTATTCATTCTTATTGTGTAACAATATTCCCTACTCCACGTCCCTACTTTTGCTTTCTTTGTATATAGCCTAGTTTCTGTTTTTTTTTCTTATAATTGTAAAAAGACTTATGTTTTGGTACAACAGCTCCAGGATAATCTCTTCGGACTCTTTATGTGTTACTCGGACGTGAACTCTCTGCCGTTTTTTAGACTGGATAGGTAGGACTGTATACCAGTTGAAACACGGATCATCATCCCTTACATAGGTAGGACTGTATAATGTTACGCACTACCCATTTTTATTCGAAACTTCATGGACTCGAAAATCGGCAAATTTGTTATCCCGGGATTGCGGTAACGCGTGGGTGCCCGTACGAGCGAACGAGTTTGCTTGAGCCGACTAAACAGATGCTAGCTTCATTTTATTCCTTTTTTTCCCATGCACTTTAAGTTTGCTCCTCCAGATTGGCTCTTGATCAAGAACTAATTTATTTAAAAGGAATTGCTATTGACAGGGGCTTTTCACACAACATTATTAACCAAGCAGTTAAAAAAAAATTCTCATCTCAACACATCAAAAGGCAGGAGATTATAAGAATTTTGTTGTCATTCCTTTCTTGCCATCAATTAGCTATAAAAGTGCACGTATTTTACAGAAATTTAACTTTCGGGTCGTTTTTTTCTCCTAAGTCGTTAAGTAAAATTCCCAGTTCCATACTTAAGAAGCCCATTCCGGATATGATAATGTGGTTTAATTTACATTGGTCAAATTAATTTCGCCTTAAAGAACATGAGGCATATGCTAGGAAAAAGGAAACACTGAAGTCCTCTGTTGCCCAGCTGTGTTGGTCCGAAAATCACATTTTCCGTTTTTCTGCAGCAAAAGTTAATCAAAAAACATCTTAGATTTTATAGAGCTGTTTCACATTCAAAAAAATTTCTCTTCTAGTTAACGACCCTAATCCCAATCCATCTTAACCTTCAGCCTTTAAGGAAATTATGTTTTAGTTTTCTTGTTTCATCAATAGATGGTAACAGTTGCTTAAGTTTTGTCCAGCCATTCTTATCTTATCACCATATCTTATCTCGCGTATTTGCACTTAGGCAGCTGAGGCAGTTGGTTCTGCAGTTAAACCATCGAAACTAGCCCTGCAAAATTTACAATAATACGCTGATTAGTAGTGTGAAACGGGGGGTTCACCGCCAGGATCTCAAACTTGCAGGCGGATTGCGGATGAGCCCGGAAGCAGGTGAGGCGGTGCAAGTCCGGAGGCCGTGCAAGTTGGGAGGCGGATTGCGGATGAGCCCAGAAGCAGGTGAGGCGGTGCAAGTCAGGAG
>KK119309.1:29686-72805 GCA_000611955.2 Stegodyphus mimosarum | reverse complement strand
ATAACTATGTATGTATGTATGTATATATATATACATACATACATACATAGTTCTAGCACGCATTGTGGCATATTTTTTATATATTATTGTACATATACAGATATATATATATATTACACATTAGTTTCAATCGGGGTCCCGCCTTATCAGCAGTAACAAAGTAATTACAAGACTATACTTCGATTTGAAAAACTACCAAACTTTCCAATAAATACTAAATGTTTTCATTTGCTCTTCTTTTCATAATTCATATATTCTTGAAGTAACCAAATTAAAATTATCGAAATAAACAACAATAAGAAGTCCTAGAATATAAAGAGACTATATTACTCATTAATTTGAAAAGAAATTTATTTGTATGCTGCAACTCAAAAATGTTTTATGTATATTTCTTTCTTTTTTTTTTTAAAAAAAAGAACAAGACAAATATAGTAATTTGACTATTATGAAGATTAAAATAATGAATTAAAATGGATTCACATCTTTAAAATGATATTATAGCATGCTTAGAAGGCAATGACCACTTAGCATGTTTTGTTTTGATGTTACAAAATATTTAATAATAAAATTAAGCATATAATTTCTATGTTTTGAAGACTAAAATTATTGCAAAAAAATTTTTTCCCTTTCTTTAATATACTGAATAATTTGTTTTAGAAATGGCAACACATTTTTTGCCCTTACTGTATAGTCATCAGTTAACCAGTTTTAGATTACTTTCATGAGATAACATAAACATATATATCATCATTTAATCCTAGTTCAAATATATCCCACTTACTTACACAAATTATATTTATATTAAATAAAATGTAATTTATTATTTATTTATTTAAAATAAAATCTAAGTTTTTTAGCAAAGAAAGTTTACCTTGAGCATGAAAGCAAGATATTTCACATTCTTTACGTGTTTTAAATCTATTTCTGTTGCCTTTGCAGCCTCCATAATAGAACTCTCTACAAACTCCATCATTAGAGTCATAATACCAGTTAACTTCAGTATTAGGACAAGGACCAGGATCTTGACTTAAAAAGCAAAATTCTGTAAAATAACATATAATGTAGAACTGCATTTAGCTATATACAACTAATTTGCATTATTTTAATTCTCCATTAATTTCAAAAGAATGAGCATACTATTTTAATTGTCAAACTTTATTTTTTACCACAATTTATTAATTGTGGCATATCTGATGATTAGCAGAAAATTACTTCTAGCAGTTTATTCCCCCATTAATTCTAGTGAACTTAAAACTGGAAAATATTAGTTAATTTCCTTTTCACAATTTTCATATTCTGTTTCAAAAATGAATTATTAGAATTTTCATATGTCAATTTAATACATAATTAATATTGAATTTAAATACAACAGTCTAAAATAAATCCTATACATACATATATGTATACACATGAAGGGTCAGTGGTTAGTGACTCTGATTACTAATGACCCGGCTTCAGATCCCGGAAAAGGAATAGATGTAGTAAATGTATAGTGTCTTTGCAGTATGGTGGCACTCTAAATATATGGTAAGCCAAAAATCCACCCTCTTGATGGCATAAGAGAGGTGGGAGACCCTCGGACTGCCGCCTGGGATACTTTTCTTCAAAATTGGGGTGGAACTGTGCAAAATCATGCTGTCACCTATATGGTGCTCAAGGCTCTTGACGACAGACACAATCTTGTACTCCTTGCCAAGATAAAATTCATGGACTTATTCTGATTAGGTCAGACACGTGAGATTAGACACAACAATAACAATCCTATATAATAAAAGTTAGCTTTCAAATTCTCAACATTCCAAAAATTTTTAACTTGAAGAAATAATAATAGTAGACTTCTATTCAACTTGAGCCAATGAGATTACAGTTTATAAAATATGCAATAATTTACATTTTTAGCAATTCAGTTTACTGTACACACAATATATATATATAATGCAGAAATTTCCAAATAAATTTAATAGTTTGAACAGTTCAAGATGATAAACAGCATGTAGAATAATATCAAGTATTGAGTGCATATATACTGATAAATGCACTCTGCTACATAACATTTTGCCCCCTGAAATGCAAGCTGGAATCTGTGAAATTTTGCTCTTCCAGAATTTTACAAATTCCAGCTTTAACAAAAACTGGTCTAGGTGACTTTTAAATTTTTTCAAGAAGAAAAGCTAACATCACTAAAGAAATTTCATAGAGATTTATAAAGGCGATAGTCAGAGATACAGGTGATAGAATAGCCTATAAAACAGATGAGGTTGCACCAACTAAGCTGTATTCCTAACTACAAGAAGACGAAGTTTCACACTATGTTGCTGGAAAGGAAAGCAAAACAGTACAATTTCACATAATGTCTTTTATTGCTAGATTTTTTTTCTTATGAAATATCTTGTTGTGACCAATAAGTTAGTGTCTATCATTTAGGGTTTTATTAGGTTTTGAAAGATCATAACATAGTATATTATGGTCTCCCTAAACACTAAGCAAAATCATCTTTGAGTGTAGTCCATCAATAGCAGCAAGCCTGACATTTTCCTTAGTACATTATAGCAAATAATCTATTTTTCATTAACAATAGCCATTCATCTAAAAAAACGGTTCTTTTCTACTGCATTTTAGAAGCATATCATGGCTAGAAACATAATCAAACAAAAATAAGGAAACAAAAAAGGATTCCACATGCGGCATGTAACATGCCATTACATTATTTGTTAAGGACAAACGGGTCAGGGTAAGACTTGTATGGCATAAAATACAGTTTAGTTTGATTTATTTAGTTATGGCAAAGAATGCAAAGGTTATCTGTTTAAGGAAAGATGCCTTTGTGGAGGATTTTCTAAAGGAAACTGGCTCATATGCCATGGGGAAAACTACAAAAATGTCCATGCAGCCAGCCCATTCACCTGGAATCGAACCCAGGTTGGAACTACTAATGTTTAGCAACTTTAGAGCTCGGCCACTGGTTGGCCCGGCATAACAAATGATACAACCAAGCTTATGGCACATGAGAGTCTGACCTCCAGCTGTATACAGCTGGCCATCATCAATGGCACTGTAAGTTTATTTAAAATTTAATGACACAGACAAGATGTAAAATTAAAAATATTAATCAGCATTGTTTCATAGAACTAAAATTAATAAATGCTAGCCTCGAGCAATTATAAGTTTAAATAATTCAAATATTTAAATATACATTACACAGCAGCTAACTTCCAGTGACTAAATAACTTGGCTGCAGGAAATGTAAGTTCTAGTATTCATTACATACTATCAAATTTTCTCACCAAATACATAGGTTGCTGTAAATATGTACCTAAGACTAAACAGCTTTACTAGCTGGTTGCCATAGGACTGTTTTAAAACTACAAATTTGTTCACTTTTTAACTCAATTCTAGTGCAGCTGATAGAAAAAGCAGAATGTACATAAAAATATTAACATGGAAATAACAAGTTAGCTAAAATAAATATTACAGTATAAGGCCGATCTATATGTTCTTTATGAAGATAACATTGAAATCCTTTAGATCTGGTAACAGGTAATGTAACAAAGTGACATCAGGTCACTATATTGCAAGCAAGAGCAGGGTGTGCTGTGTCCAGAATAAGACAAATTGTATTTGCATTTCATTTGAAAAATGGAGTTCACAGGATGGTATTTTTAAGTGATGATTCAAATGATCTTCTTGTAAGTCTTCACTACAGAAAACTATGTATGACTTTAACCTGTATTTTATATTGAAGCCACCTCATCTTGCTATTGCTTTTAATTTGTTTAGGGACTTTCACCATGGTCATTCTGTGACTGCAACAACACATGAGAACATTGGCAGAGTGTATAAAGAAGAGAAGTGAGTGGTGTATATGAAAATTTCAGCCTTCCCGGGCATTAGCAAGAGACATCGAAATGATCTTATATGATCACCTAAAATAACAAAACAACAATAACACAAATGTGAGCATACAACAAAGGTGCATGAAAGTGCTGAAAAATTTCAATAACGGCAATTCAATGTATTGTAAGACACTGTGATATGACAAAATTCTTTTTGTGCTTATTTTAAGCCCCAGAACAAATGGCAGTTGGCCCAGCACACTGTTCCAACTAAAGTCCAGTGGGATACAACTGATGCTTTAAGGACGCAACTGTTGCTGGTCTGTTATCTGATGTTCTAAAAATGCAGCAGCTGTTATTCTGATTTGTTTCACAGGAAAACTGTTATGAGACTGGTTCAGAAAATAGTGTAAAAAGTGTTAATGAAAGTTGAAACTCAGTACTCCATAGAAATACAAATTAAAAGTGCAATTCAATCACTGATGAATGGTTATACTGTTTGTTTACGAGCAATCATGTGAAAAATTGGCGAAAAATGTTGTAAAGTCAAATTATTGTCCATTATGGCAATGCTGAAAGGAACTATACTGAATGGACATTGGAGTGTTTTTCTGTGTTTCCAATATCAAAGAAATGACTATCCGCCTTACAGCCCAGACCTTGCTCCTTGTGACTGTGTTTTATTGCCTAATATTAGTGATGAGCTTTAACAGGCCTACACAAGCCCTTTGTTAAACCTGAGAGCCGTTCTTGATTGTGTTTAAAGCTAGAAAGTATTACCACTGAATGTATACATGCTTGTAAAATTGCTGCTTTAAATTTGTATAAATTTTTAAAGAACTGTTTGAAAAGTCATTTAATTACATTTTGTTCTGGTAGAGCTAATGTAACAGAAGAAAACTGCAAGCTGCGATCAAACTTCTACAGAAAATTTCCTAACGTTTTAGTTTGGCGTTATATAATAGCATTTGAAAAAGAATATTACAGAAATGAATCATTCTGAAATACCTCTTGATAAATAATATGCTTTTATCACGAATTTCCCAACAAATAAGAACCAGTGGGACTTAAATCAGCTTGGTAAACATCTAGGTGCCAAAATTTTAAAAATCAATCATGTAAGTGTTTGAACCATGATGGCAATTTATGAACGGCTCTTGCTATGAAAAGGAAATATGCAGCTTTAGGCAAAGATTTGAGTGACAAATATAAGAGTTTTTGGCAATGATGTGATCTAACCTTTATGAAAAATCTTTACATAGGCTGCTGAATTTCTATAGTGCTCTATCAGACTCTATAAAAAAATTTTTTGTAAGGAACTGCTTTTAATTATTTATTTTTAATTATTTAATTATATATTTATTTAATAAAACTGGTTGTTGCTTTGATCATTTCTTTTTCCTGCCATTTCATAACACATTCAAATATGAAAGTTACTGAATATTTTATTGTATACAGCTGATGTCGCCATGAAGAGATGCTGCAATGCTATAATCTATAATACAAAGGGAATTAATACCTGGCTTAGTTATCATTAGTGAATGCCTTTTTATAAAGGGCTGGGCTGATTAGGATATGATCATTAAGACAAAAGAACTTTACCAATCCTGCAGATGATCCTAAAGCTCACAAATGAGCTGTGCTGGGAAATTTTGAAGCTAAAGATTCTATGCAATGTGCAGAGTACCACATTGCAGATGCTTCCTCATTATCTCACAGAAGTATAGTAGAAATTCGTTAATAAAAATGATGACTATTTTTATTACCATAATGCATGACATTCATAATATAAATGGTTGAATGACTCATAGAAACAGTTAAAAGGCATATTTAGGAGAAAAAAAGTAATGCGCATAATTTAGGTCTGCTATGTTTAGTTTTCACATCTAAAAATGTTGTGTGCTGCTTATGAATATTCAAGATTGACGTTTCCATCCAATTATTTGGCAAATCACTTAAGAAGCATTCTATCTACAACATAATTGTCATGTACGTATAAAATAGTCTTCTGCACATATTATATTGCATTCAGTACTTTTAAGATAAACTATGTCATATCAGGTACGTAGAGATTTGTTCATGATTCTATGACTATACAGCTACAACAGACTTCTGATTAATGAGAGTAATACCAGGAAGGATAGCTATAGTTAACCCCTCCCCCCAATATTATAATCAACAGAAAATGCTATCAATAATTTTACCTGCATTTAACCAACAGAAATTACTATCAACAATTTACCTTCATTTTTAAACAGCTTAATTTGGAGAATAAGTTTATTTGGCTATGTAAATAAAATCAGCATTAAAAACAAAAATGAAAATACGAAATGCACACTTAATTTATTTTTGGAATTTAATAATTTATTTTTAATAAATGATTTAACAATATAGTCCAGATTATGTGCAATTACTGTTGCAGATAAAACAATGCCTAAATATTATAACATCATCTGTTTCTCACCTACTTTTCTTGTTCTTTTTGCATTTTGTGTAGAAATTTTTCTTCATTATGATGGCTTATGAAAGCATGTTGATACAACGATACAGCCACATTATATTGCAGTAAAACCAAGAGCACATTCTAATGAACAATAAATTAGTTTCATAAACAAAACCTGGTGTTAAAAAAGTTCTGAATTTCAATGCACCATAAAAAATTTAAAGGATGTGCAGAAAAAAAGAGAGGCATGTGACTTGAGACAAAACAGTCACCCAGGGCAGAAAACCAGTTGAAAAATTTGTATTTTCAGTGTAGTAATGTAGGACAGCACCAATGTAGTAATGTCAGATAATCACCCTCCTGGGAGTATTGATCATACCTGTAGCTGCTTGACTTATGAATTAAGTAAAAAAGTAACAAAGCAATGAACTAAAGCATGAACTCCCAACACATCCTTTTATATAGCTGCTTTCTTTGCATATACTGAAGGTGGCATATGGATATAAACCCAAAATATTTATGTAAATATAGAATGCACATTCCAGAAAGCCTAGAAGGTTTTATCCAAAAACTCAAATTGTCAAGGATTTTTTCAAGTATTTTAGTAGAAAGTTAACCAAAAGTAGATAACTAAGATAAGTAAAGATTAAATTGGATGTTTATCAGGCATCAGGTGTTAAGTAATTATTAATTGTAAGTTGAGAAAGTTTGTAAGAAATGAAGTAAACTGCTTTAAATAGCTGCAGAACTCTAAATGTTCAGTATTTTGAAGACATCTACAGAATAAATTTTAATTGTTTATTCTGTGTATTTCATTTGAAGACCAATTTTTATTTTATTTTCTTATGGTATTTGATATATAGATGATTAACTGACATTGGATTAATAGTATTTCTTATGCTTGTGATTCAAAGAAATCTCAAAGTGATGTTTCTGTACTTTGTGAAAGAGGAAAAATCATTATCTTTAAAATGTTCAAAAGTCAAATTTATGCCCAATAAACTAAAATAAAGTTAAAACTCATAAACATCGAAAATAATTCTGATACAAATATAAAATATATATGTAAAAATAATTCAGTTACCTACCTGTTCTAAATTCTAATTCAGCTGGTGCATCTGTAGAGGTATCTTTACCGCACTGCTTTTGACAGTCATAAAAAGATGCAAAATTATTTTCATTACCATCGCAGCCACCATATATGAATCGATGACACTGGCCACTTTCATAATCAAAATACCACCGCTCTCTGAATTCAAAACAAGGCCCAGTTTCTTGTGGAAGTTTGCAAATATCCTTTTCTGATCAAAGAAACAAAATTACTTTTATATTTTCATTCAGTTCCTGTTGCTTATTAAATTTATTCTGTTATATATTCTTTATTTTGTAGTAAGCTGCAAAAGTTTTGATTGACTTCTTGCACTTTGCCATAGATTGTTGCTTTGCGCACCTGACATACATAAGTGCAATGAAGTGTGCAGTCACATCAAAACATTAATTAAAAGACAAAAATAATTAACCAGAAAACATAAGTTTTATATTAGTGACTGATTAAAATACTTATTGAAAAAAAAATTAACTACTAAAATCTTTCTGCATCATTAAACTAAACTAAAAAAAGGTATTATAATTACAGTTACAGATTTATAATTTAAATTTGGCAAGGGCAGGCAATATGGTAGGTTCTGAATACAAAACAGAAATATCTGAAAACATAAAAATTATATATAATAAAAGCTCAACTATCAGAAGTTCAATACAGAAAGCTAAAAAAATGCTGAATTCTGGATTGTGAGCATTAAACTACAATTCACGTTAGAAAAGAAAATTCAATGGGACAAATTTCCTTTCTAAAGTTATGAAAAAAAATCCTCTTATTTGTTATAAACTTGAATATTAAAAATCCACATTTAAAATTAAGATTTTAGGGGAGGGGAAGCATTTCAGTCTTATATAAGCCGATGTATTTGATAGGCCTGACGTGATTATGAAATTTTGCTAAAGATGAAAGTTGGTGGAGATGTCACCAATCATTCTGGTAGTTGTTTAAGCAAACGTATTGTTCTTTGTTTAGTTAGATAATAAAGAGATACAAATTACCGATATACTTATAAAGACTTAAATCGCTTGTCCTAATTTTTCCTGCTACATCACCATTGTTTATCCATTTTTAAAGTTGCACATTGTAACCTTTTTTATGCCTGGATCCTGAAATTTTGAATATACTCTACTTCCTGCAATCACAAATATTTAATCATTTTCCCAAAATATGAAGAAAAGCCAGAACTCATATCTTTCTTTTCAAGTATTAAACCAGCTTATCAAGAATAAATTGAATCAATATTAAATCAAATGAACATCTTATGATTATGTTGTGACATCACTCTTATCCATTACTGGCAGTATATCACACTGTTTGTTAACAATGTATACATGTAATAGCATTACTAGATCTAGAATGTCATTACAAATCTCTCATTTACTTCAAGTTACTTCAACTTTCCAAAAAATTTAACCTGAAAAGATGACCAGTACCCTGTTTCTGCTGTCAGCAATTCGACTATTCCCAGTTCTGCTGCAACAACCCAGTCAGACGTGCGAAATGCGGAAATCAACACTGAAGTAACCAATGTACGATGAAGCCTGAAGACAAACTGATATGTATATTTTGTGGATAAAATCACATAAGCAGTTACAAAGGGTGTAGTGAATACAAGAAAAAATTAAAAATAATAATAATAAAAAAAAAAAAAGGGTCAGCCTCAACCTCAAGTTCCCGAATTTACTGATGAAAATTTCCCCAGCACAGAAAATCATACCACAAGTCACCTATAGCGAAAAACTTAAAGGCAAAATTACCGTTCCACCAGAAGACATTAATGAAGTAATAGCCTGGCTTTAAGATGAAAAAATTAACTCGTTCCTGGCCACCATCATCTCCTTCATTGGGAAAAATGTGAAAAACACAGCAGAAAAACTTCAAATTGGCTCCCAGGTAGCGACGTTGCTCATTCAATTTGCTGAATCAAAAAACTAAGCAAAGTCATACATGTGATGCCTTAAGTACCAACAGCAATGCAGACAGCACTCAGCAGAAAAATTCTCCATTCACTTCTCTTTTAGATCTACAGTAGCCCGGCTGACATTCTACTCTGGACTAACTTCATTTCTTTATGCGAAGGTTCATCATCGCCTCAATGAGAATTTCTTTTATTTCTCATTCAACATCCCTTCACGTTATGGTAGGAACAATATGTCTTTTACCCACGAATTCTACACAGGATGTGGCTACTAGCCCAGGGGCCAGTTTTCATGTGCTTCACACCTGAGCCTTCAACTTTCGAATTAATTGGGCTTTTAATGCATATGTTCTATAAATGAAACTTTTGTTTGATGTCATATGCATTCTATTCATTTGCAGTGTTGATGGAAAATGGAAAATGAAATATGATGCTGTATGTGTGACAGCACCAATAAATTAGCAAAAAGCACAATTATATAAAAAAATACATTTTTCATTTCAATTTAAATGAGTAATAATTGATATCATTTTGACTGAAATAAAAGATCTGGTACCTTATGCAAATTCATATACATTGATGTTTATGGTGATCTACAGATCTGAATACAGAATTATAAGACTTACACAAAGTAAATAATAAATGTTAAATTACCCAAATTGAGATGAAACGTTTATATGCACACTCGTGTGCTTTTTACTAAAGTTCAAAGTATAGTTAAAAGCTGAAAGTAGAAGCACAAAATACAATACAAAGAAAGGTAATATAAATCAGTGATGGTCAACAATTGACCTGCAGACACCAATGAGATCTTTTATTACAGCATATAGCTGGATTAATAAAATTTATTATTATTGGTTGAATTTTCATATATGTGTATATACACACACAAAAATTATTTGAAATGAATACCCCAAAATTTTAAAACAGCCATCAGCTTTTAACTTCAGAACATGCCTAAATATTTATTAAAGCATAACATATTGTGCAAAAATTAGCCTTCAGGGTATAGAAGAGAAGATATAAAAAGCGATTTTGAACAAAGATTTAATTTCAAAATATGCATGACCATTACCAACTGTCTTAATAAACGAATTAAGAAGTACAGCACTGAAATTTGGGAAACTGATTTTAAATCCTTCCTGTGTTTACACAAATGCAAAGTATACAGTATAAAAGAAAACACGAATTGAAATATAATAACTGAATAAAGTGTTGATAATATATTAAAAAAACAAGAATTATCAAAGCAAAATACTTGATATTGAGAGAAAAGGATTTACTAAAAAATTTAAATTATATTATTAACCTCAAATTACTTGAAAACATGACTGAAGTTATTCGAACATCTTAAAGTGAAGAAAAAAAAGGACCATGTCAAAATATTCAGTTAGTCAAAACAACGATCTTGTCTTTGGTGTATATTTTAATCAAGACTATCAATTTCTTGATTAGCAGAATTTCTTTGTTCCTGATGAATAGGGACCTGCAACCATTTTCCCTTAAAATAAATAGAGTTTTGGTTAAAATCTAAGTCAAACACAAGGTTGTTACTTTGCCTAATTGGATATCTTAAAGTGAATTTAGTGACAATGCATCTTAGCATTTATCTAATAATTCTGTTTCACTGTCATTTCATATTTTGCATTATTACTAGCCACTTTAGGCTCTTCTGTGTTTATCTGCATCATGCTCAGTTATCTTTTATATATTTTCTAGAACAGTGCTTGCTTCATTTACAATTTTTTCTGCCAAATATACAGACAGAAGTTTCTGAGAGGATCAGTTTTGTAAACTGAACTATTTTGATTTCTGCTGAAATTGCTTGCCAATAAATTAATTGTTTCAATTTATTTTAATGCAGTTATTCATATCTAAACTAATTTTTACTACATCATGTTATTCCTCTTTGACAATAACAATACAACTGACCATTTACCTTTTTTAAAAAAATAAATATATAACTTAAAATTTTTAAGTCGTAAAAATTCCGTAAGCATTTTTTTATAAGTAAATCTTTCTGTAATCTCAAAATAGCACATTTTTATTTATCAGCCTTCTGCTCTGGATCATTGTTTGATTAATTGTTTCTACTTCTTTTGAAAGCTATACAATATCTGCTGATGCTCATTAAGTGATCAGTTATTTAACAGTAAAAATTAAAAGATTGAAATTCCATCCAATAATATTTCACCACTTAATTTTATGCTAAAAAAATTAAAGCTACTGGAATATTTTCAATGAATGAAAGATATGAACTAACAATAACTGAAATGAATTCTTTTAATTCCAAATCACCCTTCTTTTTTTATCTTCAATCTCAAAGCAGCAAATTGTAGAAACTTTAAGTTTGGCATGTTTCTTAATCTCAGTACAAATCCCTATCATATAGTATATTTAGTTTCTAGTTATGGTTGGTTAGTACAATTATTGGCGCAAAACGAAAAATAATTATATTGTGCCGAATGCAAGTGTTTCTTCTTATGGTGACACAAAGATGATATTTACATTACTACTACCCTTCAACTTAAAGTTCTGCAATATGAACTTTACGATTATTCACTTGCAATATTAGATATACAATGAAACCTTGCTAAGTTGCCATGCCATGGAGCAAGAAACTTATACGAGGAAAGCTTCAAAAAGTTTGTCTTTTAATAATTTAAATTTCTAATGAATAAAAATTTAGGTTTCATTTTATTTCTTACTTTAACAAATAACTTTCTAAAGATTTTTTAATACATATATAGACAATACTTAGTGCAATGTGCAATAAATTTTAATTTGACTATTTTAAGTACCTGTCAAAAAAAACTTGCATAATAATTTCCGTTTTATTGGGAAATAGCTATCTCCAGAAGTGCTTAAGCATTTCAAAGCTATTTCTGTTCCATCTTCAAATTGAGAAAATCAGAATTGTATCTACTATTTATTTATGAATTAGAATATATAAAGTTTATCATCTGAGTTTTCTTCCTCCTCAAAAATATTGTCAAAAGGTAATATTGTGCTTAAATTTATACTTTACTCAGTTTTACTACATGAAGAAAATCACTTGTTATTTATCGGTTGCCAACTATTTCTCAGATTGTTATTTATTGGTATTTTTTTTTATTTTTTAATCCAATTTTTTCTTATTTTCTAAATTAAAATCGTGTTCCATTCTTGGAAAATGTAGAATAGAAAACATTGTATTGTACCTCTTCCCCCCAATATCAAAATACATTAGACTACACAAAGTCTTAAGAACAGTCAAGTTTTCAAGAATGATAAGAAATCTTATTGTCAAGATACTGAGGTTTCACTGTACATATTTTTACTATGAATTTTTTTAATTTATTTCACTGAATGCTTTTGGGGCAACCTTTCTACATCTCACGATAATTTTTAATTTGTGACTTGGTTTTTCAATTTCACTCTGCTTATTTTAATAGTTATGTTACAAATACAGATAACTATTGACATACATAAATGATAATAAGGAACTTATTTCCTTTAAAAGCAAAATCAATGAGTAAATTAAAATGACTTAAAAAACAATTTTTTTTAGCTGTTAGTTTACCTTGAATAACAGGAGCTAAACATGATTTTTCACACTCTCGTCTTGATTCAAACCTGTTTGCATTTCCCTTACATCCGCCATAGTAGAACTGCTCACATCTGGAGCTTTCTTTATTATAGAACCAGTGAATAATAGCACCATCACAGGAACCTTCATCCTTTGGCAAAGAACAGATATCTACTGGGGCTATAAGAAAAAACAGAAATCTTATGAGAATTTGGTGCCTTCTCCCCATTTTAAGAAATTCATTTCAAAATATGCTTTAAACACAATTTTTACATTGAGACAAAATGGAAATACCATCCAATGAGCATATTATAAACAGTGAAGGTCTAAAAAAATAAAAATTATATTTTATTTTAAAACTTTTTACTATTTTTTCAGTTTAAAAATCTTACTGGGCTTTCATTCAAGTGCAGTTATTTTTACTCTTTTTCCACTTTTAAAATTTGATCGCAGCTTAAATTCAAAGTAACAAAGTAATTAAAATTTCAATTAATTAAAGACCAACAACTTGGTATTACAAATTTCAACACAGTTAGAGATAAAATTCAAATTTCATGGACTGTAATTTTAATATATAGACTTATACTTAATGCTTCATAAATTATTTAACAAATTACGTGCTTTTAAAACTCACTGACAGGTTGAAGATTAATGCACTTCTGTTCACAAAGTAATTTGCTGACAAATCTATTGTTATTTCCAAGGCAACCACCATAGTCAAAAGCCTCACAACTTTTTGAACCAGCATCATAGTACCATGATGGAATTCTTGCTTCACAAGGTCCAACAATTTTGGGCAATAGACATGCTTCTGCAAAGAGAAAAATAAATATTGTTATTATAACTATAAATATTTATCATAATGATCAATAATAAAAAAAAGTACAAGCCTGTTATAAATGATCCATCTGTTAATTGAAGTCCTTTAAATTGTAGGATATTGATCATACATATTCTTGATATTCACATAACAAAAGAGAATATTTTAAATTTTCTAATCTACATGTTCAATTTCTCTTACGAAATGTCACGCTAACAGATATGAGTTTCATTCCCCTAATGGCATGGCTACAGCAGAAAGCCTTCTGTATTTTGAATATGCAATGTTAATCTATTATTATAGCAGTGTGCTTTTTGAAAGCAGTATCATACAGATTCGGACACCAAAGCATTCTGCAGTGGTATCAAGAAGACAAGAACACTTGTTGCCTGTTAAAAGCAAGAGCTCCAAATGCTCAAGCATTTCTCAAGCAAAAAATCTTAATAATTAGCTATAAAAATTACATAATATTAAATGATTGTTAGTTATTTAATTAATTATAATTAAAATTATTATACTTCTTTTTTTTATTTTTGTTCTGCTGAAATCAATATTCATTATTTTAAATAACTTAATTTGAAATGGGGGAAACGAAATTTATTAAAAAAAAAGAACCCAATAAATTGGTTTATTTTCTATAAAAGATCACAATATTGGCAGTGTCACGCTAAATCGACTACAGTCAAGGAAGATCCTGCTCAAATGGGGTGAAGAAGAAGTAGGAGGAGGAATCAACAATAATAAACATGATTTCAGTAATACTTAATACAAAGATGTTAAAGTGTGAGTTATAATTATGAAAATTATAAAATTTTGAAATTTGTTGTGATTATCCAAAATAAATAATGCATGTGTAAATTTTTTTAATTGGTGCTTTGTGTGAAAAACCGTCCTTGAACAAACGATTATGAAAGTTCTAAATCTAATTATGAAACATTACTCTCAAAAACGGATTCTCCCTCAATCCCGCCTTTTTTAATCTAAGCTTTTTTCAGATTTTTTTATTGTAGGATAATGTAAAATTTTTATTTGCTAAATTTGTAAGACTTAACTTGAATATACAAGTTACTTATTTTAATTTCAATAGGAAATTTTTTATATTTATATTTCAATTATGTAACATTGAATAGTATTTTATGGCCATAAATCAAAGTGAATAACTTATTTTTATATATATATATATACAATGCTAAAAGCCAGTTACCTTGTACGAAGAAAAGATGTTTTTATTTGTTATTGTATTTAAGCATCTCACAACCATCTGCAAGTAGTTCTGGTGATTTGCTTGTGGGGACCTGGCCATTTTTATCAAAGTTATTTTGTTATTGTATTGTATTTTGTTAGTTTTCTATGTCATTAATTTCTGAAGTTCATTTTACATTACTTTACAATAAGAAAGTATGCATTGTTTATAATGAATAAATAATTTTAATAGAATTTCATGAATATGCAAAGGAAAATTTTAGTTTAGTTTTGCAAAGGACTTTCAAGACAAGGACTGTTAAAATTACATTATGATATTCAAGTAAAGATTTTCAAGAACTGTGAATTTCTACAATTGTTTCCTAAAAAATTAGGACTCTCTTCAGCATATTTTCAGAGGAAAATGATAAAATGAAATTTTTAATGAAATTTTTGTCTAAAAATATCACAGCTACTAGTGCATAAGCTCACTTTTTCTCTACTCCACTTGCTGTTGGTTATATGTGTTGCATTATCATGCTGATTTGTCTCCATTGTTGGAGTATGCAAGCTTTTAAAACTGTGGGATGCATATTGCTCCCACAATAATAATATGTGAATCAATATTGTGTGCCTGAAAGTTGTGCTCCTTTATGCAGCAATAAAATTATGTTGAATTCGGCCATATTTGTCTGATAGTGTCATCCTTGCGCTATCCAAAGTTGTCTATGCTGAAATATCCCCCCACACATATAATATTACATATATATTATAACTATAAATTATCAAAGTATAATAGATTTACATTTCCTTCTTTAAGTACAAAGTGAAAATTAAAATCACATTCTCAGTTTTATGCTGGATATTAAAATAAAAATAAGTATTATACCAGTACCTCAGAAACAACATAAAATACTATTAGAAAATATTAGTGAACACCCAGAGACAACTTGCTGTTCATTATGAATACTAACTAATATAATAATTATTTTGAGTCTATTGGAAGTAAGGTATAATAACTTATTTATATTAACTTAATAATTGTTATTAAGTTACTATATTTATATTAACTTAAACTGCCATTTGATTGTTGCAATTACGTTCAGTTAAGGAATAACAGATTAATAAACCAGATATTTAACAAACAGGCTTAAAATTAGATGAAAAACAACCTTAGTTTGATGCAGGTTTTGATTAAAATTTATTGATTGTGAGTGCAGTCAGAAACAGGTCGCTGAAAACTGGCTTTATAACAAAAGCAGATATTAGTGTTACAAGACTTTGAATAATTTTGTAAACATTGCAAAGATAAATAAAGAAAATAAAGTTTATACAATATACATTGCTTTAACTTATATGTAATTTGAAATCTGAAACATTTAATCAAATATTTTACATCAAACCAAAATTTAATTTGTCTTTAAATTTAAAATTTAAAAAATAAAATTTAAATTAAGTAGTAATTATATTAAAAAGTATGGAGAACTCTCATCTTGCATTATGATGTTCTCACCTGGACCATCTGGATTTACACAAGTGTTTTCACATTCCTCTTGTGATGCAAAAACATTACCATTGCCGTCACATCCTCCATACCAGAATCTTGAGCAGCTACCATAAGCTATGTCAAAAAACCATTTAACTGTGAAATTTCTGCAAGGACCAGCTTCTTTAGGAAAACTGCACACTTCTGAAAATATATATAATATTTATCTTTTCAGTGAAATAACAAACTAAAATCTTCATTACAAACACTTTTAAAAATCTAAAAATAAATCAACCAACTGACCCCCTTTTTTTACAGATAAATAAGCTGACAAATAAAAATAAAATTATTAGAGGGCATTATTTTAAATGAGAAGATGTAAAATAAACATCTTATTTATGATACCTTAAAATAATTTACTTAATAATAAATGTAAGAAAAGTACATCACTTAAAATTTAAATATTAGAGAAAGTTTAGCCTCAGATTGGCCTCAGTTTTAAAGGAAAATTGTGTTATTAGAGATAAAATAATCTTTTTGACATGGAGAAAACATTCTTCTTGTTCTTTGAAGAACAGCAATAAATCAAAGTCACATTCCTTCAAAATTTGTACAGCTTTCCTCTAAAACTAATGCAAATATTAAGCTGAAAATGCTTAATTTTTTTAAGCACATACAATGTGTGTTTTTTGCTGTGTGCTTAGATTTGAAACATTTTAAATACATTGCTTGGTGTGCAAGTATATTTCCTTACCTATAAAAAATGTACTCTATCTAGCAGAAAAAAAGAGCAACTCTGTGATTACAGCTATTTATTAACACATTCTAATTAATAATTGTGTTTATGATTACTTAATCATCCTCAGAATCATATTTTTGGGGAAGGGGGGAGAATTATTTACCTGTCTCCAATCTCTTTTTTTTTTTTTTTTTAAATAAAACTCCTCTGAATTTCCTTCTTATATAATTTTCGGCTGGTTGGTTTACTTTGCTAATTTAACTGTTTTATTTTCCTAGTTCTCTTATTATCATTAGTATTTGGTTGTCTATTGGCTAGCACAGAGTTTATTTTTGAAAAAGTCACTTGTAATTTAATACTTTGTTTCACATGTAATGTTATTGCAAATTTTAATTTTTACTCTCGCTTTTTTTCTCTACATACATATAATGTATATATACATACATAGTTTGGATAAGGTGCTACTCTTATTTCCTTCACTAACCCAAGGAATATGCTTCTTATTACTTTTTCAAAATAAATTAATCATATGATTTTATGAAAAATTCTTTTAACATTGTTCTATAAATATAAAAATCTACCTTTTTATATGATTCTTAAAGAGCAGAAATGCCAATCAATTACTTTTCAATTCATTAGTTAAACATTTATCATACTTCAATGTACTAAACATTTCATATCTTCCTGACAAACTTCATATAGATGATGAAGAAACCAATTACTGATATAGATATTTTTCTGTGCCCCCCCCCTTTTTTTTAAACATTTTGGAAACAACAGCAAAACAAAAGTTTCTTATTTTGGCATTAATCATGATTTAGTAGAAAAAATAACATGTTATTAAATTTACAACTGGTTTCATGAAAGCATCATTCACATGCATATCTGTCAATTTTACATGAAAAATTGGACTGGATTCAGTTACTTGATTATGGCAAAGCATGCTAAGGCTATGTGCTTAAGCGGAGAAGTGCTTCCATGAAGGGCTTTCTGATGAAATCTGGCTTGAATTCACATTACACATGAATATAAAAATATGGAACCTTTTGTTGCTGTTGTTCAGAAAATACGAAAACATATAAAACACGTAAACAATACAATAAAATGTGAATTACTACAGTTTGATAGTGAGTATCTGTCTAATTCAAAAGAAAATTGGTACTTATGTAGCGTCCTGCTGACAGTGAAAGTTGGCTGCCATCAAGCATGAATGTTGGCAGAAATCTCGTCAAAAGTGCAGCAATCATTCCTGTACGATTCTGAAGAAACCAGTGCATTTTTATTTAATAAACAATAAGTATTTTTAATCCATTCTGATTTGCTCTTTGTTAAAAGGATAATATACATACATTTTTTTTCCATTCGACATCTACCCACTATCAAAAAATAAAAATTTCTATTTTACTCTATTTTGCAGCATTATGCGCAACTTTAACAGATTTTTTTTGGTGTCTTTTTCATTATTTAATTTATTAATATATTTTGCAATATGCGTATTTCTTCCTTTCCTAAATCAGATTATCACTGACGAAATTTAGTTTTAGATTTTTTTTTCTTAAAAACACAATGTAGGCTAGCTCCTAGTAGTAGTAGGCTAACTGTATCTACTTTATAACTTACATCTATAATCTAAAATATATAGGACAAACCAAGAACAATCTTATAATTAATAATCCATAGCTCATACATTAAAAATTAAACTTTAATAAATACAAGAAACACAAGAGCCATTTCTAATACTCATAGTCTAAGCATAGCAGGATTAGAACATTTTCAAATTTATGACTTCAACAATATTAATATTCAGATTTTATATGTAGTTTCTCAGACTAAAGATAGACAGCTAAACACATTTTACCCCTATTGGCTTAATACTTACAAATTCATCTGCTTACAGCCAATTTAAACTCTTTAGCAGGAAAACAAAGGAAAAAGTGGAGATATAAAATTTAATAACAAATATTTACCTATGTTGAATACTTCTGAACTTAAAGCTAACTTTGACAATTTATTTATTTAATTTTGCTAATTTTTCCAAAAATCTTGTTAATTGGTTACACACATGTAATAACCAATTCTTAACGCAAGTAGAAATTTTTTTTTTAATTAAATATTCAGGACACAATATTATTATGGATCTGGTACTTGTTTTTTGTAAAATTAAACTTTCAAGACTCAGAAAAAACTCCAATAGATATTACTGCAAAATAGAAGAAAGTTCCATTCTCAGTTTGACAAAATCAGTTCCAGTAATATCTTCAAAAGTAGTCAACATCACTTCCCTACAGTTACCACTCAAAGTCTACTTCCATTTAAAGAAAGAAAACTTCAAGCAACTGCCTCACCAGCCACCATGACCTAGATACAATACTACAGAAATTGGTTACTGCAAGAACCCAAATTTCTTCCATTTGTCAATGATCACCCTCATCACATAGTCACAGGAAATGTGGACATTGTCCATGACTTATAATTAAGAAAACTGATGATTATTGGAACTAAATTCAGCCTAGTCAACTGAATTAGCAAAAACTTTTGTCGCAGCAGAACTGAAAGTAACTTCAATGAATTTGTTATTAAAATAGGATATAAACTCAGTCTTCCAAAATAATGCCTTTTTAGAATGGAAAGAAGTTTTTAACAAAATTAAGCATAGATTTGCAAACTTGAAATTAATAAACAATTTAAATTGGACTACATTAAGAATAAAATAAAAGAATTTGCATAGAAATTTACAATCACCAAAACAGGTACACCTGTTTATATATGTCTTCAGTGTTATATGAAAGCAATTTTACAGGCAGTTAATTGAAGCAGAACTTGTTAAGCCAATAAAAAAATAAAATAAAATAAAAAAGTGTCTATTATCAAAAAACTTAAAGCCTTCTCTGTAAATTTAAAATTTCTATTCTACTTGACTACAACAAATTTGCTAACCTATATGCTCTGGCTAAATTCCACAAGACACTACGTAAGTTCAGATTTATTGCTAATGGCATTAAAAATTCTAAGAAGAATATTGACCATTTATTTGCTCTCAAGCTTAAGAAGATTAGTTTTCTTATGTTTAATTCAGATAACAAAGATCATAATTTTTATTGGCTCATAAATAACCTTCCAGTTATTACTGCTCTTAGAAATCTAGAAATGAAAGAAATTACTCCTGTGATTTTGAAAACTTGTGTACTACCCTTCCATTAAAAGAAATTTAGAATAGTCTTTAACTATTTTCAAATTTATTTTCTGAAATGTTTGCAATTTTAACAGAAGAAACTAATGGAAAGATTTCCATAATTACATACTTTTTCATAGCTTTATTAAATTTAATAAAACTATCTTTAAACAAATAAACAAAATTCCTATAGACACAAACTTCTTAACATAGATTTGTAACCTGCACTTATTTACCAAAAAGAATTTCAGTTTCTGCAATTGTTAGACAAAACTATTTAAACACCCTTTGGAAGTACCTTCAGATGCTTAAGATGATATCATTGCTATTAATAATTTTAAGTCAATAGAAATATTCCAAATTTACCCTTCTTACTTAACTTAATAAGACCAATAAATTGAAAGAAATTGATCAAAAAGAAATTGATTATCTAGATGTGCAAGTCATTAACTACAATAAAATTAAACTTTTTGTCAAAAGAAGAGATTTTTAAGTTCATAACTATTAAATTAACTGGCACACCAACTTATCAAGTATTGGCAGAACAATGCTTAATCAAAGTACAAGAATAAAAAATATTTGTACTGAAATAGATTACTTAAAAGATGAATTAATTTTACTAATGCAAATTCTGTTAGAATATAAAATTCTTACCTAATTATTAATATTTTTCTTTAAAAAGCTGGTATTAACTTTCAAATTTAATCTTAATACATTATGATGTACTGTATTACGTTGTGATAGCATTATCCGAAACAGAGAGGAGGGTAAGGCAGAATGTGTTATTAGACTTGAAAATTTGTACATTCATACATATTAAATTATTTTATTGTATATACTTCTGGCAACTATCTTGTTAATAACAAAGCCAATTTCATTTCAGAGTCTCAAAAGCAGCTATTTTGATTATTACTTCCATTTTCTCTTTCCTTGACTTAAACCCAAAGCTCTTATGCCATTTCCAAATTATCTGCCTCTTGATTAACTGAGAACAATTTTTTCATAAATTCCACCCTCTCCCATACAATTATAATTTCTTGGTCAGCAGCAAATGAAAACAGCAGAATAAGCCATATCTATATATATTTTAGGTTAAAAATGTTTTAACGACTTAGTTTTTAACAGTTAGCTTTTATCAGTATTTATCACTGTTTTGCTTGGCAGTCTGATTTTGCTCAACTTTCTTTATGTCAGATTGTGTTTGAAAATAAATTGCTTTAAATCAAACTAAAATATTTTTTAGCATTTTTAATAGGATTTCATTCAAATATACAAAAGCGACAAAATGCAATCAGATTTCCTAATTATTGGTGATTTTAACAAAAAGGATTGATTCCCTTGAAAAGTCAGCCTTCTTTAGTGGAATCAGCAATAATTCATTTAATTTTATTTTTTCTTATACTTTTATTATTTAAATACCTTTTTACTTTTTAACTAAGTTTAATTCCCAATTCCTGTAATTTAAACTCATTTTCCTTTCTTTCCTATCTTTAATAAATATCCAAACTGCAACAGTTTTTATTCTTCATTTCCAAGGAAATAAAACTGACATTAATAATTAAAAATTACATATATATATGTATATATATATATGTACATATATATGTACATATATAGATAGATATGTATGTGAGTAAATGTGGAGATGAAAATTTCAGGGTAAAATTAAAACTTTTCAAACAGATGATTCACAAGATCTAGTTTACTTACATTATTAATAATGCAGAAAATGAATTATCATTTAAGTACGTAATTATCAACTACCAACTATCCTTTTTTTAAAATGGCTAACTGAAATCCAGTGATCTTAAATTTGCAAAATTCTTTAAAAAAAAAAAAAAAATGCTAAATCACTCATCTATGTTTCATCCCATACAAAAGAGTTCTTTGCCATATAAAATATTTTAAAAGAATTTTTTTCAAGGAAACTTTTAATAAAAATTGACTTAACACTCATACCTGTGTTTACTACAGGTTTGGGTAGTAATACTTCTGGGCAGCCTTCATATTTTGGGCCTGTTGCAGGAGTATAGCCATCAGCACAGCATCCATAACGGGTTGTTTCACAGGGACATCCTTGCAGATTGGGACCAGGTGCAGTTGTCTTCCCATCCAAGCAACAGCCAAACCTTGTTGATTCACAAGGACAACCTTCATAATTAGGACCTTTTGCAAAAGTTCTTCCATCTAAACAACAACCATATCGTTGAGCTTCACATGGACAGTCTCTCAAATCTGATGTTCGAGCTGGTGTATATCCATCTGGACAACATCCATATGGCAGTGTTTCACATGGACATCCAGATAAATCTGCACTAGTAGCTGCTGTCTTACCATCAGGACAACAGCCATACCGTGTAGAATCACATCCACAACCTTCACCCTTGCTATTTATTACAGGAGTTATACCATCTGGACAACATCCATAATACATCAACTGGCAAACGCAACCTTCAAAATGTGGCCCTGTGGCTGGAGTTAGCTTGTCTTGACAGCATCCATAACGGAAATGTTCGCATTTACACCCTTGGTAACTGAAAAGTTATATATAGTGGTAAATAACTAAAATGTAAATGAAATTTATATATGTGCTCCTTATCATTTTAAGAAATCCTGTTACTAGCAATTTTAAATCCCTGTTTAACTTTCTGCATTGCACAGCTTTTAAAATCTGCTTCTAGAGAACTGTATTTAAACAGTATTTTAGGGGGAGGGAGGCTAAGCTCATATAATTAATTAATTACTGTAGTCTCTGTTTTCATAAATGTTCCTTCATTAAAATAATATTTAGATCATTAAAGAAAATAACAAAAAATATTTTTAAAGTAATGTGTACCAAATGACAAAAACTCATAAATGGTGAAAGGTGGTCATGCCAGATAAGGAGTTAACTGACATCAAATGAGATAATATTTCAAGCATCTTTTTCTAGTTCATTGTCAAAATAGTTACAATAAAAAAAATATTTTGTCTTGCAATATTAATACCATAATAATAATAATATGTAATATGAAGCAGCATTTAAATTCATAATTTCTTAAATTGCCCAAAAGTAATTTTATGATTTACAAATATGAATGGAAAAGCAATGATTTACAACTGAGAGTCAGAAATTTTCTAATGATTTAAATATTTTCCCTTTCATTAAGAGCACAGAAAAGAAATACTATAACCTAAAAGTCCTTAAATTAGTTATGGGTAACTAATCTGGAACAAAAAGAAAGAAAAAAAGGTGACTTTAGAACTATTTTGAAATTTAGTGTAGTATTTAAATAACTGAAGATTTAGCCTTTTTAAAAGACTGAAATTTTTTTTTCAGATGCTGAACTAATGGCTGAAATCAGTAGTAAATTTATCTCTTTCACTGGAAAGATTTGTGTTTTGAAATAAACGAATTATAACAAGAACAATATCACTATGCATACTAGAAATATTTAAAAATATTACTTTCATGCACAACTGATATTGCATTAATAAAAATATCTGGATTTTTGACTTAAAAACAGGTAAAAATTCAGGTTTAGATTAGCCTCATTTAAGAGAAGTTCTGTGCATTTTCAGAGATGATCTGAGATGGATCTTTAATTTTTGGAAGCAATCTTCCTTATGTTATTGCTATGAATGGTGGTAAGTTCCAAAAAGTGAAATCACATATATTCTCAGTCATTTCTGTGCTTTTTCATAAAAATTTGGATGATATATCAGTGAGTATGGTTTAATACACACTCCTTATATTTAATATTAAACTCATTTTATTGATGTGCTATAAGAAGTTTTATCATTAAATCTTACATCACAAGAATGGAATGTTTAATATGCATTAAATATGTTCATAAAACTGAAATTGCTTTTACGCAAAAGGAAATTTTACAGTTTCACAGAAACATTTTTAATATAATCTAAATATTAACATAATCCAAACATTAACATACATGAATACTATTTTAATATTAATTGAACTACACAATACTTGTTAGCATTAAGTTTTAAAACAGAGCAAAATATTTTAAGGAAGCTATTTGATAAATTTTTACACTGGAAAACGTGCTTTCTACACCACAAGCTATTAAAATTAATGCACTTACTTGAAACCTTGAGCTGGAGTTATTTCATCTGGGCAACATCCATAAGGATATGTCTGACATCCACATCCAAGGAAAGTAGGCCCTAAAGCAGCTGTTTTATTATCGGGACAACATCCAAATCTTAACCCAAAACAACATCCTTCGAGATTTGGGCCAAGAGCAACAGTAATCTCATCAGGACAACATCCAAACATAGTGTTTACACAATCAGGTACAGCAGTAGTTGTTAAAATTTGTGAAGGTTCAGTACTAACAACAGTGATATTGCAGCCAGTAAAATCTGGACCAATGGCAAATGTCTCATTATCTGGGCAGCATCCATATTCACTGAAATTACAGCTTGAAACATTATCACAACCCTCAAAATCAAATCCAGTGGCAGCAGTAATGTTATCTGGACAGCAACCATATGTTGTATTAATGCATTCAATTAAGATGTCAGAACATCCTTCATTATTTGGACCAGAGGCTATAGTAATATTATCAGGACAGCACCCATAAAGGCTAACAGCACAGTCAGTCTCATTTATGTGACAACCATCTTCATTTGGCCCAAGAGCAAATGTCACATTATCAGGACAGCAACCAAAGGTTGAGTTGAAACAGTCTTCAACAATGCATCCTTCATTATCAGGACCTGAAGCTGAGGTAATATTATCTGGACAACATCCAAATGTTGAATTAGTACAGTCTTCAGGTAAACATCCTTCATTATCAGGGCCTTGAGCAAATGTCACATTATCTGGACAGCATCCAAATGTTGAATTAGTACAGTGCTCAGGGAAACATCCTTCATTATCAGGACCTGATGCTGAGGTGATATTATCTGGACAACATCCAAATGTTGAATTAGTACAGTTTTCAGAGAAGCATCCTTCATTATCAAGGCCTGAAGCTAAAGTAATATTATCAGGGCAACATCCAAACAGTGATTTTGAACATTCTTCTAATTCACAGCCTTCCTCATTCGGACCTAGAGCAGATGTTACATTATCAGAACAGCAACCCCAGGTAGAATTAAAACATTCCTCTAAAGTACAGCCTTCTCCATTAGGGCCTAAAGCTAATGTTTCGTTATCAGGACAACAGCCAAAAGTTGAATTAATACATTCTAATTCCATACAACCTTCTCCATCCTTACTAAGAGCTACAGTGACATTATCGGGACAACATCCATATGTTGAATTGTGACAGTCAAGACTGCAACCTTCTCCATCAAACCCTTTGGCATGTGTGACATTGTCCGGACAGCATCCAAAAACACTGTCTTGACAAAAAAGATCTGAATCTCCATCACCGCTACTTTCATCAATGAAGCATCCACCTTTGTATGGCCCTGTTAAGACAAATTTATGTAACAGAATCAAAGTATAATTTAAATAAAACATTTAATCACTTCAAAATTTTAGAAAGTGTCATAATACCTTTAATTTTCTTTTAATTTAATTTCATGTCAAATTAACTGCAAAAAATATTATGCTTATATTTAATGCTATGGAAATATTTGATTTCCAGTCTTTTTTTTATCATTACAAAATACAAAAATATACTGAGAAATGTCTGTTAATTAACTTTGCCTGCTGGAGAAAAGTAACTGACATTTTACATGAAGATTATGTTATGTATCTCATGAAAGGCCACACAAGTGTAAAAAATGTATTTGGAAAAAAAGAAAATAAGTATTATACAGAAGAATTTCGATAAAAAATATACAAAATGTAAATCCCAGTTTAAAAGTGAATATATCAGCTGCACCACAATACTTAACATTGAGATCACAGGTTACATGTGCTTTTATATATTTGAATGGAATTAAAAGATAATTAAACAGTACTGTTCTAAAAAGACAGAGCTCTCAGAAGTTATACATCAAAATGCCTGATACATATTTCAATACATACTAAAGCAATTTTTAAACTGAAATGATTTTAAAAAAATTCTGCTTAAGAAGGAGGGGAGAACTAAATGTACTGATCAGTTTAACCTACTGCTAATCATCATTCACATATATTCAAAAATATTTCTATACAGTCAATTCTCAGTTTACTGGGGTAATAGAGGTAATGACATCCAATCTCGGTAACACAAAATCATGATTAATTCAAGGTTTGCAAATGCAAGAAAGAGGAATAGTACACTTTATAATTAATAGAAAAATAAATGTAACAATTTACTTTTATTTTCAAGCAGTTTAATCTAAAGATTAAGGTCATCTGGTGACATAAATTAAGTCAGTATTCTAAACAGAAAGAAAGAGACGGTAAATAGCAAAAAGAAATTATTACCAAAGAAAAAAACTAAGTTATAAATGATTATAATATCATCCCCATTATTGCTGTCATACCCACAATTTTTTTCCCCTTTCATGTTTTCCATAGACAGCTTTATTTTAAGCTGATATTTTTGGTGATGAATTTTCCATTATTCCATGATAATCAAAATTAGCATTTTTTTTTAAAGCCTGGTTAATTCAAAATTGAGAAGGGGAGAGGAAAAAAGATGAATGCATGTATGTATTTAAAAGACTGCAGGATGTATCCCTGAAGAACAAATCTGATACAAAATCATGTTACTTATCAAACAGCCCCAATCCATATGAACTGCAGATACCTGCCTAAAGAACGAAATAAAATGAACAACAAAAAAAATCTTAAATATAAAACAACTATAATCATTTGCGTGTCAGCTGACTAATATCTGATGAAGAAGAAAATGAATTAAATTTAGAAGGTAATACCATAAATAATGCTTTTCTGTTTGCTACATTTTAATACATCAGTTCCTAATGTATTTGCATAAAATCAGACATGAAAAGTTTCTTGTGCTGATTTATTTATAAGCTGTTCAATATTTTTAAGCTCCTATAATTTGACTGATTGACATCTTAATCAAAATGTACTGAACCTTAATTCATCAGCATTCAAATAACATTACAACATATAAAGGTTTTAACAATCTTTCTATTTTTGTAAGTGAGACAGAAATAAAAATCTTCAGTGAATTACTAATTAACACGTTGACAGCCCCATGAGTTTATAAAAAAAATCTCTGTAAGGCTAAAAGCACTGCTATATCATGTGGCAATTCTGATCGTACAGTTCAGAATGTCTAGAACAAAAGAAATGTTTTGAGACACAATTCAGTTGAAAAATCATTCCTCAAGAATGAAGTATCTAAGAAAGTGTGTGAGATTAAAAAATTATACCTCTTTTCCAGATATTTTTTTCTGTGGTGATGAAAGGTTAAAATTTTGTTTTGAAATTGTGCCTTAATTTTTAAAAGAAAAATGGAAGAAACATTTTTTACAGAATTACATACAGTAAAGAAGAAACCTGCTATAAGGTTTACAAAAATTCATACAGCAGTGAAGAACAGCCAAGATTTTTCAGATCGTCAGATTCTGATTCGGATAGTGATAAATACAGTGATAATAAATGTGGTGTAGACATTAATTTAGTTGTTGGCTTTTCATCATTTATCTATATTTTTTTCAAATCCTACTAATTTACCCTGTAAGTATCCAAATAAGTATCATCAGAATATGGATGACATGGTTTGATCAGAATTTTTGCTGTCTCTCGAATATGGGTGACACAGCAGTCAACATATTAACCTTAAAAATACTAGGGATAACTTCCATGGTTAACTCAAAAATATGGTTAAACCAAGAACAGTTAAAAAAAATTGATGGAAAGAAGGACCGTATTGGAATACTTGAATTAAACCAAAGTATATGAAGGGCTATCTGCTTAAGAGTAGGGATGGCTTTGTAGAGAACTTTCTAAGGAAAACCAGCTGGATCTACATTATACATGGGCAGGGGCAGTGTCTTAAGGCATGTGATGCATACTTGAAATTATGAAAAAAGGAAGTATCATCTTTTAGTAAAATCTTTATTAATTACTTTAAGTATACAGCTTAGTATTGTATCGCCAGCTTTACTTAGAATCAGAAATTTGAAACAAATTGAATTGTCATATCAATTTTCTGCTTTTGTATGTTGTCTAAATATGAGCATCATTAATGAAATACTGCATTTTGCAAGCTCAAAGTGAATGCCTGTCATCATGAAAGAGAAACCAATTTTTTTTTCCTATTTGTATGTGGTATGCTTATTGTATCAGGTGGAACTGTTCATTCTTAACCATTAAATTTGTTGCAATTTGTTATTACATTTAAGGTCCAGTGGCTAGCACATCGCACAGTACCACCACAGGTCAAGGGTTGGATCCCTGGGCTGAGTAAGTTTGACTCAGCCTTTCATCCCTTGAGTGGGTCAATAAAATAAGTACCAAGTTCACCTGGGGACTAAACACCAGGGGATCTGCAACAAGCTGACCAGTTGTCCAGGGGATATGTTCTTGAACCCAGGGGCCTATGGTCAAGAGAGCAGATATCAGGGCACTGCAAGCCATGGCTCTCTAAGGGTCATTGTGCCACTGAGTTTTAGTTTAGTTTAGTTCATTATTACATTTTAGGCATTATTATTATGCATTTATTGTTACACAAAGGTGAGTGTTCTACTGCAAAGTTTACACTATGCTATACATTTTAAGTTTACAGTTGTTCATTTAAAGCTGGTTTATTTTAAAGATATTTATTCTTATTTCTGAGCTTTTATCAAAATTCCGTATGATAATGAAACTTTTTTTTTTAAAGAAATTTAAACCATGGCTGAAAATGAAACAGAGGGGCTTTTAAAGGCCTTAATTCAATCAAAGTTTAGATTTAAATCATCCTCTGAAAAATAAGAAACACTTAAAAATGATTAAACTTAACAAGTATATACAGTAAAGATAAAAACACAAAACATATGCAAATTATATAATGCAAGAAAACTAGCTAATTGTTAGTTCATGATGCTAAAGAAAAATTTCTTTTGCTATGTTTAGTTCTAAATTATGAACAATTTCAGTGTCTTATTAGTATTTGTCTTAAGACATGAAACATTTTATTCTGATGAAGGTTTGAATTCAGCCGATATCTGGTTTCAGTACTTCTAAATTTTTTGAGTAAAATCATAATTCTAGCCAGAGCGCACTCTTTAAATAAAAGGGACTCCTTTGAACAACTGAATTGCAACATTTACAGAAAATATTAACACCAAATTTTGCTTAGAAGCTAGTAAAACTCTGATTTTAATATTACATACATAATGAATGACT
The DNA here is from genome assembly GCA_000611955.2 of Stegodyphus mimosarum. Taxonomy (NCBI): domain Eukaryota; kingdom Metazoa; phylum Arthropoda; class Arachnida; order Araneae; family Eresidae; genus Stegodyphus; species Stegodyphus mimosarum. Next base: position 43,292 of record KK119309.1, on the reverse strand, counting down.
CAGTTTTACTTGGGAAGAGCAAATTACATGGGAAAATTTCAGCAAATGAGGAAGAAAATTTTCCTTGCCAATATGTTAACCCATCAGGGAGAGGACATTTTGTGGGTTATATTCATGTGGTCAAAATGCTTTATTATCCCCTTGGATAATGTAGTGGTTAGCAGAGGCTAATTGTTAGTCTGAATTGCTGGATGAAGGTTTCAGTTCTGTGCAAGACTTGGTTACTTTAAGTGTTCTTTCAGCTTCTCAAAACCATGATATCAGGCCGCCCCTAGTGATGTACCCTGTGCAAAATTCTCATTAATTAGACAGCTAAATGATTGATTTGCTTGGCTATTTATAATATGCAGGAGGAAGTAAGCACTTGGGTATTAAAAAAAGAAAACTTAGCTTTAATTTTCTGCATCATTACTTTTTACTATGAACTTAATTATCTTACATTTATTTGTTTTGACATTATTTTCATTTTTATGATATATTAATTCATTATTTTATTAATTATTACTAACTAAATTTATTAATAACTTATTTAATTGGTTATTATTTATATTTTCATTCATTATTTTACTCATTAACTTTTGTTACCGTTCTTGACGGCATTCTATAGAATACCAGCATTTCTAATTTTAAAAATTAAGCACTGGCTGTAATATTAGGAAAAAATTAAAGATTTCTCATATGAATAATAAAAAATAGATATCTTCAGTAAACTAAGTAAATGAAAATATCAATAAAACTTTATCAAGATGTGATGAAAAAAGCTATAAAATATCAAATCAATTTATAAAATCACATATATGTCTTTATGAAACAAGAGTTGTCTTTAGAGGCCTTGATCAGTTTACTAATTCCATAAAAGAAATACCATTCATTACATAAAATTAATATATTAAGTAAGATTAGAAAAAATGTATGCACAATTTAGCAGGGCTATGTCTTATTTCTCAGAATGATTTAATAAATTTCAGTTACAAAAATCATATGAATGGTGTATAAAGAAAATAGACATGTCTCAGACTATTTCAATAAAAAGAACAATCACAAGTCATAAAAATACCTACACCAGGCAAACAAAAATAAAAGATTGCCTTCCATTTCAAATAAAACATGCCCTGAAAAATGTGAATCAACTTGATTCTAATAATGATTTATGAACTTGATTCTAATAATGATTTATGAGCTTTTTGGACATAAAGAAATCTTCTAGCTCCAGTTTTATGAAACTTTATTAAATATATTTAATACCAGACCTATGAATTATTTGCATTGAATGTTCTCTATTTTTAAATTGAGACTGAAAATGAATATTTCTCTAAATTTCTACTATGTAACGGTGGTATTTGTAACATGATAAATGAAACTTAAAAGATCGAGTTGCTAATTTTGCCAATATCAGCATTAACTATACCAGTACTCAACTTTTATCTTGCACTAAGATAAAATAATAATTGTTTAACATAATTTATTCACTGATTATTCTTAGAAATATATTTATATAAATCAAGCAAAATTGAATTATGACCTTAAATTTGGTGAATATGTGCATTTCATTATTTTACATGTTATACAATAGTTAACAATATATTAATACGTAAATAATATAAACAACTTTATAATACATATATTCGAACTTCCAGTCATTGTTATATGTATTTTTTTTAATCTGCTCTTCAGCTGCATGCTTTTCATGAAAAATCAGGATACATCCCTGCATATGGGAAAAACTATGAAAATTCCTTTGCAACCAGCCTGTTCACTGAGATTTGAACCCAAATCAAACTACTAGCATTCAGGGATTTCCCCACTTGGCTGCTGGTGGGCCTGCAGAAAATTATAATTAACAGAAGAATGCTATTAGCAATTTAACTGTATTTTCAAGCAGTTTAATTTGGAGAATAGCCTCATTTGTATATTTGGTAAACATTTTTTTCTTTCTTTCTTTATGTTCATGGTTTGTGGTAGTAATTTTTCTATCACAATAAACAGACTTAACCTCTTTTCAGACAGAGTTTCCCTTTCAGACAGATAAATGAGAGATGACTGTATAACATCATTAAGTAAGAGTATGTATTACAGTATGCGTAAGGCATACACCAGGGATGGCCAACCTTCAAGACGATGGGAGCTGCATGATAGATTTTACGAATGTTTGAGAGCCGCAAGTCCTAATTTATATCGTTTCAAAAATAATAAGACAGGTTTTGAATATAAAGAAGTTTGGCCATCCCTGGTATTTTGAAGTAAATAAATGAATAAGTAATTAATATGATTACATAAAAATATGAACAAATACATCTTAAATATACTCTTTTATGTTCACAAAAGTTAAGTCCCAATAAAATAAAAATTTATAACTCTTGTACTGGGCAACTCAGCGTTTTTTGTTCCAAGTAGAGGAACCAAATATTTTCTTCTGATTACCTTTATACCTCTACATTTATAATTATTTTTGCTTTATTTTTATAGAAGTAAAATGAATTGTAAGCATATTTATTGGTCTGCAGTTGTATAAAAATGTCATTTGAGTAAATTACAAATAATTATTTAAAAGAAAACTGAGTGGGTGTTTTTTTTTAACTTATGAGGTGTCTTTAAGAAAGGATAAATTAAATGACATACGTCAACGTATACAGCAAAGAAACTGTTGCTCGAGAAAGAACATTTATTTAAATATAAGCTATTAATTTGTTTAAGCTTTTGCTTAAAAAATAATTTTGTTTCTCCGCACACTTAACATAAGGAACAACATACTGGCATCATTCGAATCTTTGAATCAACATTTTTTCCAAAAACTTTGGAATAACTATTTTTATTCATTTTTTACTGATGATTAAACTATCTCTCGAATTGTCCTGATAATTTTTTCTGGACATACATAACCTATTGCTAATAAATCTAGTACTTCATGGCGGGCTATATAAAAGCTTCGTCGAATACATATTGCATATGTCTACCAGACGAACTCTTCAACCTAGCTGTTTAATTTTGAGCTATTTTTAAAATTCATAGCAAATCTAAACTAATGTTACAGAGAGAAAACAATAATGAATTTATTTCTTAAATACAGATATAACATGAACGCATAACTTTTCATGTTTCTATGGACATCCACAGATTTTTGATTAACATAGTAGACATGTGCACAATATTTTAGTTCCTAAGCTCTTGTCAAATAGGTGTATGGATCCACCATATTCTAACTGTTGGACCCATAAAGGTGGTCAGATGACTTAACATCTCGTCTTGAATTTCTAAGTAGAATAACTCAGAAGAAAGTTTAAAATATATTATTGTCAGCCTAATGGTTACATGGTACAATTTCCATTGGGTTACCTAACCTGTGTACAGAAAATAAATCTCAAAAGGAATTTAAATGGAACTGTAATATTTGTGGAAACAATTTGAAAAGTGATTAAGACTTTTAATATTTCCAAAGCAAAATTGCAAAATGAAAACAATAGTCCTTCAAGGACAAAGCCCCTTTGGACTAAAAATGTTAACAATTCATCACTACAGAAAAACATTCAGAAACAAAGAAATAATTTTCAAATCTTTCACACTTTCTTAGATAATTCGTTCTTCATTTTCTGCTGAATGAAGGTCCCAAAATGTTTTGCTCTAGACATTCTAAACTCTTACTATCAGAAACAATTGGAGCATGGTATAGCAGCGCTTGTGACCTGACGAAGATTTTCTTACAAACTAGCATGGCAGTCAACACATGTTAATTTATATAAGTATTTATTTTAAAATACAACTTAAAGTAGTGACATTTAAACTATTCTATTAATTTTTAAAGTGTTGCTATGTAGTTATAGATTTCTTAAGAGTGAGGTGATAGAACAATTTAATACTAAAGAGAATGGTGATCAACAGCCCCCTAATAAGTACAACAAGAGCTATGGGTTGATAAAACTGCATCAGATACGAAATGGTTAAAATACTTTTTGTAAGAAAAATTAAAAAGATTTTAGAGGATTATTTGCACTTTTTTTTACTTCTGTGACTTTTTGAAAAAAAGTTTATATTTCCTTCTTTTTTTTTTTTAGAAATTTTCTGCATGACAGTTTTACTATGTTACTTAAAATAATTAATAACCTTTCAGTTATTACTGCTCTGTAAAATATATATTTACATCTAAAGAAAAAAGTCAATAAAGAACTGGTATTAAAGCCCTGGAAATGGCTCAATTTTCAGATTTAGCAATTTAATGCTCTTTTTCTCCAGCATTTTGATTAAGCAGGGTTTCACCGCATTTAGTTTTTGAAAAATATCCATAAAATACTAGCATTTGTCTGTAAATTAATTGCCAGCAAACATGTATTCTAAAATTTTTCTTTCTGTTACGCTTTTTCTAAATTGGATTCTTATGTAATAAAGTAAAATATTACTGACCAGTGGCAAATGTGACATGATCATCACAGCAACCAAAAGCACTTGTATTACAATCAGTAGCATTTCCTGTATCATTGCAGCCCTCTTGCATTGGCCCGGAAGCTGCTGATAAACCATCAGGACAACAGCCAAATTTTAAGTTGTAGCAATCTTCACCTGAAGATTCCAAATCATCTCCTGCATCAGTAGTTAAATCATCACAGCCTTCAAAATTAGGCCCAGATGCAGTATTGAGACCATCTGAACAACAGCCATACGTTGAATTGGTGCAGTTACTTTCTTCTAAAAGACATCCTTCAAGGTCAGGACCAGATGCAGCTGTCAGACCATCTGAACAACAGCCATACGTTGAATTGGTACAGTTACTTTCTTCTAAAAGACATCCTTCAAGGTCAGGACCAGATGCAGCTGTCAGACCATCTGAACAACAGCCATACGTTGAATTGGTGCAGTTACTTTCTTCTAAAAGACATCCTTCAAGGTCAGGGCCAGAGGCAGTTGTTAAACCATCTGGACAACAACCATATGTTGAGTTAGAACAATCAGTTTGCTCTTCATCACATCCTAAATAATCAGGGCCCTTAGCAGTTGTTAATTCATCAGGACAACAGCCATATTTTGTTGTATTGCATGACGGAGAAACTGGACATCCTTGCCTGTAATTAAAAAAACTAATAAAGTCAAGCTCATCTAAATTTTTAGTAATCACAAGTATTCTTAGTATTATATTTAAACCAAAAAGGTTAGATTACTTGTTATTATGTGATTCTCATATTGTAAACAAAATATGAAATTGAATAACTTTAAAAAATTAATAAATATGCTTAATAAAGTTATGCAAAAAAAATTCAAAACAGCTTTGTTTGATTTTGAAGAAATGAAAAATTTGACTATCAATACGGCTTCTTTCATTTAAATATCATATTTCATGAGAATTCACTATGAATTTATGTATTTAGAACATCGTCAGCATTATAATTCTAAAAAAAAGTGGACAATAACACAAGACTAGAAATATAATTTGCTTATTGTAAAAATACATTATATAATGGATGACTGAACTGGAAAGAAGAAAGCTAGATTACAAAATCCCAAACAAATCAGTTAATTTTTATGATTATTGGAAGTTTGATTTAGATTAAAACACTAGGAAAAGAATTTACTATATGTTATATGCGATATATATCTGGATAATTTTCTTATCCTTTACCAGAGCTCATTAGAAAAAAAAAAATTACTGATCGAAAATCTCTTCAGTTTTGAACTTTTCAAAGTCGTAACATTTAAAAAAAAAATTAAACATAAGTAATCTATTTTTATTTGCTTCAGCCTCATAGATCAATGTATGGAGTGGTCTAAAAGAGGAACTACCTCATGCCTAGGCAAAAATATGCATTTCATGTCCATTATTGCAGAAGCACAAAATGATGCATTTGAAGCAAAATTTATGTAGCACAGGCTTTATGATTCTTAAGAACATCTTTTAAATCTTCAGTTGTCTGTAACCTTAAACACTGTATTACGACTGAGCAGTTTTTTAATATTAAACCTAAATAATAATAATGTAAGAAACTAAGAAAAATAAAAGTGACGATGAGCAATGCAGATAATATAAATTGATTATGAGGAGGTAATTTTTGTTGGTATGCATATATGATGAACTGTCACCCAGTAGTACGAGAAACTCTATAAACTGGAAATCCTGCAGACGAGTTAACCGTGTAACTCGCTTACTATCTTATTTCTTTTTCTCATTCCTTCAGAATAGGACAGTGATATGACACTCTTTTATATAACTCTCTGTTTTGTATAACGAAGCTAATGAATCTTAATCTATTTTCATGTATTAATAAAATATGTTTGTGATATCTTGCAATTTCTGTCTACAACATCTTTTTTGGATTCAATCAAGTTAATTGGCTATGACTACGCTGATGCTGCGCTTGATAAAAGGTAAGTGAAAATATTTTACTCTCTACTTTTATAATTTGTTGTGAAATTGAGAGGCTATGAAAAATGTTTTACAACAAAAGATTATGAGACCGAATGAAAAAAAATCATAGTTTAATTCAACAATAATAATAATAATAATAATAATAAACTGTAGTAACTAAACTGGCCATACTGTAGTTTCATATCAAAACCAAAAACAAATTTTTTCGAGGATACAAAAAAAAAGGAAGTTGTATTCAAGTCAAATGCAAATGCTACTAATAAAAGAGGATCTCTACTATATAACTGAAAATTTCTCTCCAAGCCCTATTACAGAACAATGGAGTAAACGGGATCGACAATGTTGCAGGATAATAAATTTTTTTATTGAAGACAGCAAAATAATTCATATTAAACATGAAACGACTGCTAAAGCCAGGTGGGAAAAATTCAGGCAGGTACATGAAAGGTCTAATCTCTCAAGTAAACTATTTCTTTTTCAAAAGCTTTACAGTTTGAAGTTTGAGGAAGGCGAAAATATGCAAACACATATAAATACCTTACTGGAGTTAGTCGATAAACTCAAGCCAATAAGTGAGAACATAAAAGATGATCACATTTCAGCCCTTTTGCTTTGTTCAATGCCTAGTTCTTACGATACGCTCATAACAGCTCTTGAAGCGAGAGCGGAATCAGAACTGAATCCAGAATTTTTATAAGGGAAATTAATTGACGAATTTAATATGAGAGTTGAAAATAATTCATCAGATTCAAAGGCATTTAAAGCCTCATTTAAAAACAAAGAGAGAAAAGTTTTGCTCATACTGTCACAAAAATAATCATTTTAGATCAGAGTGTTATCATTTAAAATCGAAACAAAAAAATGAACCATGCCAAAACTCGAAGAAAACATGTGCGGATTCAAAAATACATCAAGCAGAAAATGAGTGTAACTTCACGACGAATCAAAAAATAAAACACAGGAAATCAAATCCAGATGTGGTGCTGTCACTCTGTCTGCTGACAGCATTGCACATCAATCAGTGGAGAGATTTGTTTTTGGTAGCAGGGCAAGTAATCACTTAGCAAATAATAGGAAATATTTCACAGAGTTTGAAGCCATAAATCCGTCAGATGTTATAATGTGAATAGGCAATTCATTAAATCGACGGCAATAGGAACCGTCCATTTTAAAACATTAAATGCTAAACAAAAATTAACTGAAGTACTTTTATTGGAAGTTCTATATGCTCCTGAATTAGAAACGAATTTAATCTTAATTAAGAAAATAATGGAAAAGGGACTTTGGGTTCTGTTTGAAGGAAATAAACGCATGATTGTGAAAGGATATCAGATTATTCTAGAATGTCATGCAACTAACAATCTTTACCAAATTAAGCCAATCGAAGAGACTAAGGAACCATCAGTTCAAGTAGCATTTCAATGCAAAAATTAAAACTGTGTTCAACTTTGGCATAGATGCCTTGGTCACAGAAACGATGACGCGATCAAACAACTTGTAAACAGAAAACTCACTGAAGGAATCAAACTAGATAATTGTAAACATGATTACAAATGCATTCAGTACATAAAATATAAATTAACTGATTTCCCGTATTCCAAAGAATCAAAATTCGAAGCATCTAAACAGCTCGAACTTGTTCACACTGATGTTTTAGGATTAGTACAAACACCGTCTGTCAGTGGTTACCTATATTTTGTAAATTTTATTGACGATTATAGTAGGTTTACAATGATTTACCTAATGAAAAAGAAAAATGAAGTAATTTATAAGCTAAAACAATTCATTGCTCTTACAAACAATAAATTCAGAAGTGAAAACACTAAGAATTGATAACGGTGGTGAATACACAAGTAAGGAACTTTAAGAACATCTCATAAAACACGGCATAAAATACCAGCTAACTGTACCCCAGTGTCCAGCACAAAATGGAGTCAGTGAATGCAAAGTAGGTCTTTAATAGAGATGACAAGATGTCTTTTAGCTCACTCAGTCAACCTCACAGATATTGGGCAGAAGCAGTGTTAACTGCAAATTGTCTACAAAATTGTATGCCTACAAAACCAAATGCAAAAACAGCATACAAATTATGGAATAACATAAAACCCAAACTCTCTCATCTGAGGACTTTCGGGTGCAAGACACCCGACATGATTGCAGATCTGCTCCCCAAACTGTTAGAAAAAACTTTGAGAATCACTGCAAAGGGCGATGCTACCCATCAAGTAAGGGTGTTGGTATGCATATAATGATAACTGTCGCCAGTAGCATGATAAATTTTATAAACTGGAAACTCTGCAGAGAAGTTAACTGTGCAACTCGCTTACTATCTTCCTTTTTTTCTCATTCCTTCAGAACAGGACAGTGATAGGACACTCTTTTATATAACTCTCTTTTGATATGTAAAATGAAACTAATGAATCTTAATCTAATTTCATGTATTACTAAAATGTGTTTGTGATATCTTGCAATTTCTGCCTACAACCTCTTTTTTGAATTTAATCAAGTTAATTGGCTATGACTATGCTGATGCTGCACTGGACACACAAGGTAAGAAAAAATATTTTACTCTCTACTTTTATAATTTGTTGTGAAATTGTGAGGCTGCGAAAAATGTTTTACAACAATTTTCACATATGCATTCTAATATGTTAAACCTGAAATTCATGAAAAAATATTTACTTGAAAGGTCCTAAAGCAAGAGTGAAATTATCTGCACAACATCCGAATTCTGCTTCTTCACATGAATTATTAGTGCTGCTTATATTCATTCTAGGACATCCTTCGTAATTGAAACCTGCAGCTGTTATACCATCTGGGCAGCAACCATATTTGGAATCTTTGCAACCTCCAAAGACCATAATTTCATCTGTTATGCAAAAAGGAAAAACATTAGTAAAACTAATCAATTTTAGCAGAAAATTACTGCATAAAAACCATAAATATTTGCACTTCAAAATGATGAATGTGTATCTAAGGTAAAATTTTTTCGACATACTTAAGTTCATTTGGAAAATATTGTCAGTAATTTAGAAATAATGTAGGCATACATTTTTGTTGGGTGACAAGCTTAAACCCAGAGTTAAATGTCTCCAAAAGCAAGCTCCAGTAAAAGTTTTGCCATAAAAGAATTCATTGGTATCATCATCTCAAACCAATAATTGTTTTCATTAGTAAGCACTTTATGAAGCTTCTTAAAATATAGAATATACATAAAAAAATTATAAGACTTCTGATTTAGCCCTTTCAAGACTCAAAATGAAATTGCCTTGGGATGTATTGTCCTGTTAGTCTTGAGATAAGGGGGGAAGAAGATACTTTCTTATTATTATGGTCCCCATTTTGCACACATTGTCAAGATTATTGATAAATTACTAATGCAACCATCATCAAATCACAATGATTTATAATTTGCTTGTGATGAGAACTCTAAGAAAACCACATGTCACCATATTTTATTCTTTTTTATTTATTTATTTTTGTATAAATATTAATAATTCATGATCACTCATAATTTTCTCGTCACGAGAAGAGTTCTGAGTATTTTATGTGTTAATGTACTTTCATTTTTAAGACAAAAAAGGTTAAAAATTTTCGATTTACCGAGAAGTGAGGAAGATGAGATCTTTCAGCCAGATAAAGCCCATTTTACCCCGCATTGAAATATGCAAAAATGGTCATTAAATAAAACTATTTATCAATGAAAGCATTTGGAAATGCAGAGTTAAAAGCTGCAAGGGAAGGAAAAGCACATGTTTTGGCAACTGATACAGTTGCTTCAGAATAATGCTTTTAAGAATGCAGTGGTTAATTTATCGTTGGGCAAAAGAACTGACAATGATTAAGCAGTGCGAGGAGCAACTCAATCTTTAGGAAAGTACAACTTTTGACTGGAAAATTTTTATTAGAGAAGTGAATTCTTTACATATAATAACAACCAAATAAGCAAAAAGTTGGGCCTGAAAAATTTGTTTGCATAAATGAAACTCTATTTGCACAGGATGAAAACAAAGTCTGTAGGATTTGTACAGGGTGGAAACAAAGTCTGCAAGATTCTTCCACATTACAGGATATTTGGTTGGTTATGCTGAGAAACAAATGAAATGTTTTTCGCCTTGATTCCAAATAAAGATGCAACCACACTTGTAACAAAAATCACTGACCATGTAACAAAAAGAAAGATTGACGAGATATTCAGATTACTAAGAAGGATATAAGATAGAGGAACTGAAGGGCAGGTCACAGACATTTTATTGCGAGCCATAAATTTCATTTTGTTAATTGAACAACATTTGTTCATACACAAAATTTCTGACACTCAGCTAAGTGGCAGAATAAAAATCAACACTGCACGGTTTGCTGTCATCATGAGTCTTACTTCACAGAGTTCATATGGTGGCCCACCAGTGGCCAAGGGGTAAAGTTGCCAAACATTGATAGTTCAGTACAGAGATCAAATCTCAGTAAATGGGCTGACTGCATGGGCATTTTTGTAGTTTTCCCTCCATGTCTAATGTGTGTATGAAACAGTTTGCCTTAGAAAGTTTTCCATGAAGGCAGCCCTCGCCTTGGAAAGATAACCCTTGAGTCCTTTGCTGTAATTAAATAAATCAACCAAACCATCATATTGTGAAAGTCCTTGGGATGAGAAAAGTGCTTTTATGCCATACTAAAAGGAAATGCAAAAATATGGTAGCTGTGCATATGAGAAGTAAACATGAACTTGGCAATATTCATGATGCCAAATAGGCATGTAAAAAGTGCACCCATAATAAAAATATTTAAAAAAACTTTTCTTTTGGTTTTAACGTCTAATTTAGTCAAAAGTACCATTAGAAACCAGATTAAAATATACAAAACAAAACAGAGAAAGAAATTCATATAAACTGAATTTTCATTTAATACATTAAACTTTCTCAGTTTTACATATATTTGATGAAAACTACAGTTATAAACTTAGAGCAAAAAATTCAACTGTTTTAAAGTAGTGCTCTGGTTTTACTTTTTTTTTTTTTTTTTTTTTTTTTTTTTTTTTTTTTATGAATTACATTTAAATGCTGACAAATAAATAAAAATAGTTGCCTTTTTTTTTTGCCTATTTCTTTAATACTGCAAGCAAGCCTTTTCATTTTAGTTTAGTAGAGAAAATAACATTTTTTGTTATAAACTATAGCTGCATAATTTCAGTTATTTTTTTAAAATAATTTATGGAATTACAATGAACTTAACATGCAGTTTACACAAGCAACATCATAAATAGCCACAAACAATAATTAAAACAGTTATTCTGTATCTTATTAGAAAGTATACATCTTTTGTTTCAAAAAAGGGGTTTACAAAGTTAAGAATAGAAAAGCACTTGAAGCAAAGAATATGTGCTGTTGAGCCCACAATAGAGTTCCTATAATTTTGATTTAATTTAATAGAAAGACAAAGATAATTTTTTAATTGCTATTTTGGTTAGCATATCAAAAAGGCAAAATTTAAAATAGCTTAAAATTTGAAAGTTCATCAATGTTGAGCATATTCTCAAAATACTGCAAACTGAATGAAAATAGACATAATTAAACTACTTCATTATGCCACCCTAAGCTGTACTAAAGCAGAGAATTAAGATGTCATAAATATTTAAATTTTGCAGTACGTGCTTTTATACATGCTCGCCATACAGCATTTAAATACGTGTCAGATAGTGCTTTTCAACTAAAAAAACTGAAAATATGCAAAATTAAGCTAGCATTCTGATCTATAAAAGTGCTTTTCAACTAAAAAAACTGAAAATATGCAAAATTAAGCTAGCATTCTGATCTATAAAAGTATTAATTCTTAATTTAATTTATAATCACTTAACCCTCCGCCTATGGCCCCGTGATTTCCAGGGGATACGAAATCCATCTTGTAATACGGGTCGCGTGAAAATAGTGTGTGAGTTTATTGGTCTGATTTTATATATGAATCCTGCTTTTTTTTCCATGTAGGCTGAGAATATTGTAATATTTATATTTCACATTTTGTTTTGCAGCTAGATGGTGCTACAGGTTCACATCACTAAAAGTGAGTATTATTGTTTCATTACAACCAAACACAATCAACACTGTTGCTTCTTTCATTGTGGAATAATAAGAAAACAAATATGCTTAGTTCTTTTCATGATGCATTATCTGTATCAGTTTATTCAGGGATGGCCAAAAAAAAACTAAAGCCAAAAGTGATTTATGTTTATCAATTTATAATGGGTGGTGTCGACGGATGCGATCAGGAGATGTCATACTACCCTAGCACTTGAAAATAACTTGGTAAGTATTACACAAAAATATTTTTCCAAATATTGGATCAAGCAATGTGGAATTTGTATATAATACACAGAAAAAGAACAAACACGAAAAATCCCTTCTTGATTTCAAGCTAGCTGCAATCGAGGAAATCTTTGACAAATACTCTTCTGCTATACGCTCATCAATACGGTCTAGTGATGATAGTATGAACTTTATTCGCCTTGTAAGGAGGCATTTTACAAGCCACGTACCATCAAATTCTATAAAAAAGAAGCCTAGAAGGCAATGTGCTGTGTGTTTCTCCAAAAAAGACAATAATGGGGAAAACTTACATAAAGATACTCGCATTTGGTGTGAAAAATGTAAAGTTAGATTACGTTTAGAGCCATGCTTCAAAGTTGACCACCCAAAAAAATTTTGTATAATAACAAGTACAAGCAATATTATTATCTGTACAAATTAGTTAACATGTATGTTTATCAAAATCAAAAAGATCCTATGTATTTTGATTCCATGCACACTAAAATCACGTGAGCCATGTTGTATGTTTTTTAAAAATTAAAAACTATTACAATTCCTGCATTATACAAATTTTGTTTATGAAGATGTGAATAGTAATATATGAAAAGAGAGGGGGAAAAAAGCCCCATATTTCAGGACCAGAATGTATCAAAATTGAGGAGTACACGTAGGGTTAACATTATTAATCACCAAATTAATTTTATAACAATTTTATTTAATTACTTCTTAATTTATGATAATTTTAATAATACTGAAGTCAGTTATGGAATTTAGAAGACAATTATTCATTATCATGCTCTAAATTGACTCTGCATTACAAAAAGGTTTAGATGATAAAATTCACTGAAAATATATAGATGTAAATGTTTTACATTTATTCTAGTTTTGATCTGAATTTACTTTGATACCTGAGCATACCTTCATCACATGATGCCATATTGCATGTTTCTTCAAAAGGTTC
>KK119309.1:0-29639 GCA_000611955.2 Stegodyphus mimosarum | reverse complement strand
ATCACACTGGCTAACATCCACAACAGTATCTTCATGAAAACATAAAATTTTTCTACTTCTTTCGCCACCTCCACAAGGAACAGAGCACTGAAAAACACATCATTCCAACCATAAAAACTAATACTAAAATCCACAAATTCAAATATTAATGTCCTTACTTCAATGTGCAGCACCAGAAGCTCATGTTGGCTTCTTGAATTACTATTAAGTCTATTAAGTGGCTAAATTTGATTTTAAGAAGATGTGATTTTGCACAGTTTATTATTTTGATTTTTATCTTTATTACTTAACATCAATCAGTTGCTCATTCAAATCTCATAAAAAATCAAATGCACAAGAATCTTATGGTAGAATCTCATAAACATTCACAGTGAAGTGAGCACTTGCCAGACTGGGAATTGCTGCTCTACGTTTACAAAGTTTACATTGCATAGTCTCAGTTGTCATTACATATATAGTTACTGATATAAGAATATTAGAAAACTGATATAAGAAAATGCTAGCAATCTCATCAGTTATTCTATCACTTATTCAAAAATACTTGATATGCAAGAAATATCAGATACATTTTCATATTTAAGGATAATATTGCAAATAAAACATCATTACTTTTCTTTTGCTCCTATTGCAGTGCAATTACTCTTCAAAGCTGAAGAACAAATTAATAAGATAATATTTTTTTAAAAGTGAATAAAGATAAGAATTAAAAATAATAATGCATTAAAAATTAGCATACTCTATTCCAAGGCCCAGTAAACCATGTGCCTTTACACGGAGCAGAGCTGCAATTTTGTACTTCATCAAATTTTTTCAATGGATCACAGTTTTTTTCTTCTATCTTTATAACTGAATCATCCTGCCATACTCCGCAAAATACAACTCTACTCTGAACTCCATTTCCACATGTCACAGAACACTATAAAAATATAAAAAAAATAATTTTAACCACACATCTTTTAGATAAATAAGTTAAAGAAAATTTTAACTTAATACACACAAAACATCAAATGATTATCTGTCAAATATTTATAAGTACACTGAAATCATCCTTGCTCATATTAGCACACAGAAGAATAATAGTTGCAAAATCGTATCAAATGCAAACATAATTTGCTAAATTCAATTTTTACTTGAAGATGATTTCAAATGATAAAAACTTTCACCTGAAATCATTGTTAAACAAAGAATGAATTCTGTCACTTTATGACAGCAAGCTATACATGATGCTATGATGAATTTAAATTAATAGCAATCAAAGTTAATAAAAAGTTAATACAAAATAAAATTTTAATATTAAATTTGGTGGTATCATACTGCTGATACTATTATAGTTATTTAAATTCATACTGCTGATACTACTATAGTCAATATTTTTAAATAATTTGGCATTTTAAAAATAAGTTTTAAATTTTATAACATAAAATTGGCCCTATTACATTATATAAAATCCCCACTGCTGACACTTAAATCAAAATTTTTAAATAATCAGACATTTCAAAAACTATATTCTCCATGAATATTATATATTAAGTATATATATTATATATTAAGTATATATATGATATTTTTGATAAAGGCCTTTTTGAAGAATAAATCATTAAATCCTCAATATTTAGCACTTTTAAGAAACTGGATTTTCACAAATGTTAGCTTTTATTTTTTATTAATATAATTAGATTTAAATTTATACGTAGTACAGGTCAACTCTCAAACAATAGAATGATCATTTCAGGACAGGGAATTTTTTAAAATTGTTAAATAAACTTTTCCTGGATCAAATTACTCAAAAAAAAATTATCTTATATACAACAGTGGCTGATTAAATAGGGCAGTTGAACATGGTAGTTTGGCACAAGTTCAAATCCCAGCAAACATGCTGGCTGCATGGAGTTTTTCTTAAGTATAATGTAAGTATAAGTTAGTTTCCTGCAGAAAATCCTCCATGAAGGCATCTTAAGCATATCTCTAATATGCTTTGCCATAATTTAATAAATGTAATCTAAATCTATCCCTAACCTGTAATTTTTAAATAAAAAACCTTTACTTGGAGTAATTTGTAACATAAAAATTTAATTTTATTATTCATTTCAGTGAAATGGACTCCTCATTGCATGCACTTTACATTTTTATTCTGAACTTTTCAGTACTTCACTTCTTCAATACTAATAACAGTAAAGAAATTAATGGAAATGCCAAAGATTAAATTTTTAATGACTAACCTAAATATAAGTGAACTATTAAATCAAAATATTTCTATTTTATGTCATTAGAACTGTGTGCTTTCTTCCCATTAAGCTTCATGTACATTTAGTACTGTATCTTTTGCAACATCATAAATGCTTTCTAGATTAAAATTTTATTGGCTACTTATTTAAAATGTTATTGATTTCTTTTAATACCTTAAGAATACAAGTGGCTTATACAAAGATATAAATGCGTCTTCTATCCTAAACGCATTAATTACTGTTCAGAAAAACACATTCATAAATGCCACAGAAAATAATTTTTTTAACATGGTTTTACAATCCCCAAAACTTTTGTGAATTTGCTTATTTGAATTATCACAAAACACATTAAGATGAAGAGGGAACAGAACCCAAGGAGAGTGGCTTCATGGAGGATATTTTTAAGAAAACTGACTCATATTCACACTACACATGGGGAAAACCAGGAAAACTCCCATACAGCCAATCTGTTCATCAGGATCTGAACTTGGGTCGAACAACCAGTGTTTACTGGTCTTACTACTCATTTTTTTTTTCTTTTTTTTGTCAGAAGAGTTACAAATAAATAATTTATTACAGCAAACTATTTCAGAATTATTTGAATGGAGTGAAAAATAAAGAGGACTTTTGAAAAAGGACTATGGGAATACCATGAAAATACTCATATAGGAACCCATTTTTCAGCCAGTGGCTGAGCTCAGAATGCAAATATAAGCTTCTGCAATTTTAAACACTCAGTAATTGACCAGTCCCCCAAAAAATTGGAATTGAATATTATTGCTCAAAAAACTAATTATGGTAATTTAATATGTTATTTTAGAAGTTTCATATAACAAAATCTTCACCTCAGTCCATTCAGAAGTATGCCACATGGGCTCACACATTTCCGCTTCGGCACATGGTCGAGTAAGTTCAGGGAGTTTGCTGGCTTCACAAGCATCATCTGGAAATACCACACCATCTTCATTTGCACAATGTGCTTCCCTGGATTCCATTTTCGGGCTACAAGAACCTTCACACTATAATAAGAAAGTGCTAAATCACATATAAGAAATAATAAAATTTATATGAACTTATAATTTTAACTGAGGTAAAGCAACTAGTACTATATGTATTTCTCATTTGATTTGCATTTTATAATGTTTAGTAGTTATGGGGGGGAAATGCTGTTTGCCTATTATCAGCACCATACTGAAATGCTTCATTCCTCCCCCCCCCGAACTGAGACATTTTTTTAAACTCTTCGGAATGTCATGCTGCTGAAATGAAAATCCTTTGCAGATGGGCATGTTATATATGTCCCAAATGTCACTAGCAGATCACCACTTGCATTGATCTACCAGATGGGTTTATCACATATGCACTTTCAAACATACAAATTCTTTCAGAATTTTTTAAATCACTAGATGGCACTACATATCCATTCAGTTAGCTTATTTAAACTTATACATTGTTGATTTTGTGTCTGTAAATTACTTTTTGATTCTAGTGATTCCTTTAGATATACAAGTGGAAGATATAAAGTATACAAAATCTAGCTGACGTACAGCTGATGCTTCATGTGAAATAAATATTGGACAGTTTCCGATCTTTTAAATTTGTTTTTGTTTTTTTGCCTGTGGGTGAATGGGAGTGGAGCTGTGATTTTAGGAATTCTTGTTTGTATTCAATTCATATAGTCTTTAGATAGTAGACGAAATTTTTTTTTGCACTGTTTAAGAGAACTGAACTAATATTGTGATGTCTAAAAAAAGAATTTTAAATGGAACAAGAGTACATTCAAATGGTAAATGAGTCCATGAGTAACTGTTTTGATACCAACGGCTGTACAGATGTACGTGATGGTAGCGATTTGGATCCTGAAACTTTGTCAGTGATTGAATTGGAAGCTTGTTTTGCTTCCACTTCAAGCGCAACAGTGGATACTCCATCAATGAACTCGATGCTCCATCATTAAGTAATTGAAGCATTATGAATTTATGAGACTTGCAGGAGTAAATTTAATTTAAAGTTATGTGACTGAAAATTATCTCTTCATTTTGTTTTCAATGATGATCTAAAGAACATAACAGTTGAAAAAACTAACAATTTCTATGAATGAAAGGTTAGTTGAAACTCATCTTTATCCAAAATCAACAGTTTCCTCCTGCAGATGTGCCTAAAATGAGGGGATTCCTAGGATTAATTATTCTACTTGGAACAACTAAAAAGCTCGACGTCAAAATGTATTTCACAACTAACGAAATGCTAGCAACTAGACTATCATACACTGTCTCCTTTCTGAATAATTTATGCTGTAACATTTAATCATATATCTTATTATTTTTTACATATGTTTAGATATAGATTTATATAAGTTTTACACAACATTTAATCAAAATGAGTCAGATATTTTATTTTGTATGTAGATTTTAATTAATTTTTTTTCAGAATGTCTTGATATTATGTATTCATGACTATATTACTGTTAGATATCATTACAGGAGAAATCAAAGCAATTGATTAAATATATATATATATTTTTTTTTAAGTTACACTTAGCGACACGAAACACCCTATCCTGCAAGAATGTAACAGCACACTGTCTCCAAGGTGAGTTGCACTAAGCAGTATGCTGTCATGTAAGTAGATTAAATATTGACCATACATATAATAAATCCGCTGTGAAGATGTTAAACTGAAGATTCCTTGATATTCAACTTCCTTTACAAACTGAATTTTTATGCTGTTTAGAAATGAACTGGTATAACAAGAATTAAGAGATTAAGATAAATAAAATGCAGACCCAAACCTCAGAGCTCACTTGCAGTTTCATTAGTAAACCCAGCAATGATTGATAAATTAAAATCTTGGATTTAGTTACAAAGGTCCATTTCAATTGATTTATGAAGCTTAAAATCTTTTAAATCTGTTGGAAAGATTATTTGAATTCTTTCTTTATAATTACTTTTGTAATAAGACATTGATATTGTAATGAATTTTGTATTAAGTTAGACATTTTTTTTTATTAGAATTATGATTAAAATTGTTTTATTTCCCCATGCAATGCAGCGAGTGACAAATTTTAAGAGAAAGCTACATTGGGAAAGTAAATATACAAGAGTATATGTGCTTAACTTTGAATAAAAGTTTATCTCAGTAACTGATATTTAATTTGAATAAACGTAATTGACCATAATGTTAACTGTAACCATAATTCTACTCTTTTTGCTTTCCAGAAATTGCTAGAATCGTCATGTGCAGCCGATTTAAATAGCTATAAAAGCCAGAAAGAAACATCTCAGCTCAGTTCTTTATTAGTTGCTGTTCTAGTGAGCTTTGCTGTTGATTGTAGTGAATTTGCGGTGAGATCAGATTAGCTTTCTCTGCACTTTGGATTGCATTCTATTTAACATTTTAGTAGTTTAAAATATAGCTACTGTTTCATTTTGTGTGACATTGTGATATTGTATAAATATCTTTGAGGAAAAATCCAGCTTTTTGTTATATTTCTTGTGATTAGAATAAATTTTATTAACTTTTTATCGGACTTTTATCGGACTAATATTGTTGTGTGCATACAGCATGTACACACAATATTAAATTCCCATAAATACACTGATGCTGTAGAACTGCATTAACAGTTTAATAAGACCTATTGAAATGTTTAAATTACTCACAGTATTCTTAAAAAATAGAACATATTTCTTCCTTGGCTCATTCAAATCATTCCACACAGCTTTTAGTTCAGCTTAAACTTAAGTTTTCACTCATTGACTAATTAAGAATAAGTAAATTAGGACACTAATTGGCTCACATTACCCCACTCCAGTCAGAGACTATCCATTCCACTCCTTCACATGGTTCAAGATTACAATTCTGAAAATCAATCGGCTTCCTGACCGAATCACACGATGATTCTTCCACGACTTCATCATTTTCTTTTGATCTGCATTCGACAGTTCGCGTCTGATTTCCGGAACCACAAGGACTATCACACTATAAAATTTTAAAACATTTCTATTTTGTTGTTTGAACCACAGCTAAAAAGTCAGTTTTTAAAGTTAGACATGAAAACAATTTACTTTACAGGAGAAGATAATTTAATACATTGTTATATTATTTTACAGGATACTTAAAATACAACACAGCAGTTCAAATAAATTAAATGAGTTGACTCATAAAAGTTCAGTACAATTTAGTGCTTTGGAAAAAAATTAAAAAGTGATTGATCAAAATTCATAAAATATTATGCAAAAAGAAATTAAAGTAATAGTTTATAAGCTGTAAAATTTAAGGTAAAGATGATTTAATGTTATATTTTTAAATACATAGTTACTTTACAAATAATTTGAAAATTCAGATCCTGGCTAAATTAAAATTGGTACTTTTTCATTATGCACCTGTGAAATAAACCAAACACATATGGAAACCCAATAATAACACCATTTGGGATCAAACCATTTGTCTGTATGTGTGTTTAATTTAATGCATTTCCTTGTGTTTACAATTAATAAACTTGCCAAAATGCATGGCAGGTGCATAATGAAAAAGTACCTTAAAATCATTTAATTACATAGCATTTCAACTAAGTTTTTAAAAAATAGCTTAAACAATTATTTTATGCATTTATAGCAATTTAAAATGTGATACATTTGTACCTCTGACCATTCTCCAATCACCCAATCAGGACATTCTTTATCTAAATTACAGGCACGCATGAAAATAGGTTTTGCCTCTTGACACATTTCCTCATCTACAATGATAGAATTTCCCTCGATAAGTTGATGACAAACCACAAGACGAAACTGACTACCACCTGCACAAGTTTGGCTGCATTCACTCCAGTCTCCAATTTGCCAACTATAACATGAAGATGAAAATTTGGTTTATGCATTTTAAGTGCCCAACAATTTAGCATATTACTGAGTATTAGAAGAGAATTCAGATCAAACTTTTAATTCAGCATTAAAGCTTTTAAACTAAAAATTTACCTGAGGTTATAAAGTTTGAAAATATATCAAATGAACACACTTAACAGAGGTATAAAGATTTAACCTCACAGTCTAATTTGCTTGTATAAATGATAATTCTGAAAAGAATACAGCAAATATAAATTTTATCTACTTTCCTTTTCTGGCACAATTAATTCAAACATATTCAGAACAGTTTTAATTAGTTATCATTTATTATTTTGGGCCAAACAAAAGAAATCTTGTTTTGATACTCAACCATAAAGACAAAAATGAAAACTCTTTTTCCATAAAATGCCTAAAGCCCAGCTATCCAGTATTCAACTAATTGGAATATTTTTTAATGTTAAAAACTTTTTTTAACATAAAATTAAGGTACCCAACTATGCTCGACACCCAAATTTTGGAAACTAGCAGAATTAAACCTATTATTGGTGTTATTTAGCAGAATACTACTTAAAATGATAGAAACATGTGACAAACATATTAAAGTAGAACTTTTTGTTTTTTCTTATATTTTTGGGGTTAAAAATATATTAAAATTCAGGATTACTAGGTATGCGCCCACAAAAATATTTATTAAAGTATAAGGAATTAAATGGACTAAACTCTTAAGTGATAAAATAAAATGTCTATTAAAATTAATGTCTGAATACATGCACTAGTTTTTTTTTTGGTTTTTTTTTCTGAGAAATTTCTTTTTAATTTACAAAACTGTCTGAAAAAATTTTAGACAAGTACATAAACCAAAACTTTTAGTCAATTTAATTTACACTACTTCATAGAATGTCTGTGAAAATTTCATTGAACTACCAAATTAGTATAATAATATTTTAAGTTTTCTCATAACAGAAAAGTTGAAAATAATCAAATGTTTCAAGGTAGGCGTAATGTACTGCAAACACAAACAAAAGGCAAAGAAAATATTACGAAGTATGAAATTTAAATTGCGAAATTAATCTTATTTCTGAGTACTTAATAAACAAACAGAAATGTTCAATATCATCTTTTGAGCATTACTAAAATCATTGAAATGAAAAATTCTCATTTTAAAGTTATTTAAAGTATTCTGTGCACCTCTAGACATCAACTTCTGGATTCTTAAAGAGAAACTTCAATTCATGGCATAGACCAAGAACAGCCATAATTCTGCTTCTAACGACCAGAGGGACAAATAAAAGTAGTTTGGAGAAATTTGATGTATAAGCTTTAAAATAAAAATGTTTTGGAAAATTTCATCAAAATTGATGATTAGAACATAGCCAGATATCTTAAGCAAATAAGAGATTTGTAACTCCTTTTAAAGCATAAACAAGATTAAATTTCAAATGAATAATAACTGTCACCAAACAGTAGCATCAGTCTGTAGTGATTTAGAGCACCGATAATGGATAAGCATAATGTAATGCTTTGGCTTTTATGTAAACCCAATTAATTCTCGATAACTCAGTTTAAATTTCATAAAAAGCAATATAAGTTAACTGCCGTTTATCAGTTTTCGAATAACATTTTGAAAAAATTATTAAAATTTGAGACTTGCCTTCAATGGAACAACATGCAGTAGAGTATTTCCAAATTTATTGGATCTTGGCATCAAGATAAGTGCAACTTACTTTGTGAAAATTGATAAATGTTGCCTGTGCAATGAGAAAAATTATGAGGGGCGGTTTAATTTTTCTATATTATGTCCATAAAGTGTCTATGTTGATTAACTAACTAAAGAACCATTTAGTCCTTCAAATTTATGCTGTGCAAGTTTGGCAAGATCACTGCCAATTTTCATGGTTGACAGAATTTCCTAATTGAATATGACATTTTGCACCACTTTGCATAAATACTAACAACAACAGATTGTGAACAACCTACCACTCACGCAGTTTTGGAGATAACTCATTCTGAGTCTTTGGCCCATTACAATCTGCCCTCTATCAAATTCACTTAGACCAACATTCCCACTTAATCACATGCCCTCCACATCATCTAAATGAGTTCATTAAAAATTGTGGGGGTGGTCATAATGTTTTGGCTCGTCAGTATAGATTAAATATCTATCAGGTCAAATTACTTAAAATTTGTTTAATTATTTTTAATTTATGCAGCTATTACATAAAAAAATTAAAAGAAAATACTGAATAAAAATATACATTATAAATAACAATATAGAAAATAGGGAATAAAAATATGCATTATAAATAACAATATATTATATTTTGCTGCAAGAAATGATTTTAAAAATCACTTCTATTCAAGTTATTTATTTCACAAATTTCTAAAACAATTTGTTACTTATTTGTGTTCATCCCATCCCCCATAAATGTTCCCAATTCAGAATATTAGAAGAGAAATAGGTAGAGCATTTCAAGAATGGAAGGAAATCACACTTTATGTCATCAGTGAAAGCTGTCATCAGTGAAAACTGACTACCATCGATACATGAAAACTGGCCAAAATTTTGCCAAAGTTGGGCCAATCCTTCCTCTGGAATTCTGACACCTCTTTTTTTATAAACAAGCAGTGTTTGACCACTTTGATACATTTGATTACAACTATTTTGCTAGAGCCTCTGATCTTACCGGAAGCTCCATTTAGAATGCTATGTATACAAACTTCCCATTGGTAATTTGTTCTAGTCTAATACTCTTTTGCCAGCCATATTCAGTTAACCATATTATATCTATTAATACACACTTTTTTGATAGCAAGATCCCAAAACATTAAAAATAATCCACTGCTTACTACTCTGCAAATCTTAAATTTTAATATTTTTTTTCATAATGTTTAAAAAAGTACAGCACTAACTGTTAATTTATACCCTTTCTCATAAAAATGAAAGGTGGTTTACTGAGAATAAATTGTCAAATGAAAGTGCAGATATTATGAGTCATGTTGTTACATCAGGCTTATCTATAATTGGTGCTAAATTATGATGCTCGGCTACAGCTTCATGGTTGATGGGTTAATACATAAATACCAAAAACTCAACATCAGTTTCATAAAAAAAAATTTATGCATTTTAAGAGATAGAAGTAGTATGGTAGCATGCGTAATAGGACTATTCGACATTGCCCATTTGACTTCACTGTATGGCATTTCGCCATCCTGCTTTTTCGCTGTCGGACTAATTTGCCACCAAGACATGTTTTTCTTTAAATGTTTATACACTGCTCGACATTGAAAATGCAACACCAAGGAGTGGTAAAAAATTTATGCAAATTTTAGAGTAGACGCACTCACTGAGTTATGCGAATGATGTGAAATGAGCAGCTCTCCCCGTGAAGTAACGTGACGTGAAGTAACGCACGTGAAGTAAGATATAAGGGAAGGAACGTGCAGAATGGGTAATATTCGTGTCGTTATTTCTGCCAGACAAATTATCGAAGAAAGTTGGTTTTTGACCCGGAGGATACGTGTAATAGGAGAGAATGCCAGGCCACCGTCAACGAAAGCACTTCAAGCAGATAGACAATTTTATGAGGGGTATGGTGATCGGAATGAGAAAGGCAGGTTGGTCCTGAGATCAAATCGCCACTGATACCCTCATGGATGCGAGCATGGTGCATCGGCTATGGCGAACATGATTGGAACAAGGGAATGTGGGAAGAAGGAGGCGTGCAGGTGCAACCAGAGTAACGTCAGCACGTGTGGATCAATGCATCCGCCGACAAGCTGTGGCGGTCCCGCAAGTCACATGTACCGCAATTCTGCAGCATGTGCAAGATACCCTGGATGTTCCCGTGTCAATGAGAACCATTTCCCATCAATTGGTTGAACGTGGCCTGCACTCACGGCGTCCGTTAAGAAGACTGCCATTGACCCTACAGCATAGCTGCCAACGTTTAGAATGATGCCGGACTGGAGCGATGTGGACGACTGAATGGCGAAACGTCGTGTTCTCAGATGAGTCACGCTTTTGTTTAACCAGTGACAGCCGCCGCATACGTGTGTTGCGTCAATGTGGAGACAGATCTAAATCTGGAAGTAACGCCCCACCACACGACAACGTGGGATAATGGTTTGGGGCGCTATTGCCTACGATTCCAGGTCATCTCTAGTTTGTATTCAGGGCACTATGACGGCCCAACGATACTTGGAAAATGTACTGTGGCCGGTGGCAATCCCCTACCTTCAGGGGCTGCCTAATGTAATTTTTTGATAACGCCCAACCACATAGTGCTCGCATCTGCCAACATGCTCTGCAAGGTATACAGATGCTTCCCTGGCCACTGTACTCTCCTGACCTGTCACCAATCGAACATGTATGGGATGTGATTGGATGCCACTTGCAGACTCTGCTCCTGCCTCATTCAGAAGACGAACTGTGGCAAATCGTTAAAAGGGAATAGAGAGCCATCCCTCAAGACACCATCCACACTCTTATTGACTCAGGCGTGTTTCTTCGTACATCGCTGTCCGCAGTGGTCCTACATCCTATTGAGCTGACACCGTTCTCTGTATTCTGACTATCATTTTGAAATAAAGATCACTTATTGCTGTTTGCTGTCTGTCTTTTTTCCAAATTTCATCACTTTCTGACCACTCCTTCTTGAGTTGCATTTTCAGTGTCGAGCAGTGTATTATATCTTGCCATATCATACTAAGCTTATTTACTTTAATAATTTTGTTTATCTATTTTATAGTCAAGACATTTTTCTTCGCATGCCTATATTATATCTTGCCATATTACATTATTAAGCTTATTTACTTTAATAATTTTTATTTATTGTATACATCTGACTGTCTTAAAACGAAAAGGCTTTTACATTTAAACACATCTCCTATAATTACTAAAATAGTACTTAAAACTGATGATTTTTTTCCAGGTAAAGAGTTTATTCAAAGAATTTTTTTCGGTGGAGTTTCAGCCCATAATTATAAAATGTGACAATTTTGTTCTGCTATGTGAATATCAATACTAACATAATTTCCTAATTAACTATGTGTACTTTCTTTATATCCCATATTTGTATACAACTACATATATTATAAGCAACCTTTATCACACATTTCATTTCTACTTGATCGGCAAATCAGCTCCCAGCAGACTGTCCTGTCGGTGAAGTAGTGGAGGCCAGATGGCAACGGTGATGGTGAAAAGTCCTAGAGGCATAGAGTATCTCTTCTCCAAACATTAAAAATATGAATGACTGCTCTGATAAAAATATCAATAAAGGCAACATTTAAACAAAAAGCACATCTTTATTCATTATCAGAAGATGTAATCCTTTTCATCAGATCAATGAAGGTGTTATTAATTTTCATATTTCATTCCATTACTTGCCTATTATATTCAAATACACAAAATTCAAATAGACTACCCTCGAAAAACAAAATTCCATACCCCTTCCCTAAAAGTTTTTATTATTTTGCATTCATTATTAACAAAACTATTTACGTTTACCTTGCTGAACAGGGCTGAGTATTGCAAGAACTGTTAACATCTGGTTTCAGCACTGGATCACATAATTTTTCATCAACTATATCCCTATCACTTTTGCGAATGCACCGTACAGGCCTAACCTGAATACCTATATTTTTAGAAAGAACACATGAGAAAAAATATATATACATGTATATAAATCCATTTATAAAATACATAAAATAAAAGTTTTATACAATTTTACATATTGATCTTCCATTTACCCATCAAATGAGAAAAATTTAACAAGAAAATATAAAATATTGAAACGGGAAGAAAGATTTCATATAAATGAAATTATAAATTATTTAAATATATTAACTATGATTTAAAATACTATTTATTTTGAAAACTACTCCTGAATTTAAGCCACAATAGAATTTTAGAATGGAAAGTTGGAGAAAATAATAAAAAAAACAGTCATCCTTGACTTTGGATCTGAGCCGCACACTAATTTTACACCTTAAAAAATTCAATAAAATAAAAAGTATTACATAAATTTAAAATATGGAATTAATTTTATACGCACAATTCTGTTTAATAATAATGAAAAAGATTGATTAACAAGCTGCATTTTTGCATTAAAACAAAGCCTCTATGTTAATGAGGTGTGTTAAAGCAATGCTTCTGGTATGAATTAAGATAATTAAGCAGCTTTAATGTTTTGTATGACAGGATTTCTAAGAATTAGGGGCTGGTATTAGATAAACCTCAAAGTTTTTGTTCAGTTTCAACTGTTCAATGAATAAAATGTGCTAAACTCATTGGACTTTAGATGTATATTTCCAGATAATTACTGGATAAAATAAATTAAGAGGTTTAAGGTGAACAGAAATTTACGTTATTAAGAGTAAGCTTTCTTTTGTTAATTATACTTGATCCTTATAGAATATGTATTCTAAGTGCACACATCCATGCATAAATACATCTAAAAATTCTTGGTATATACACATTAACACAACCACTTTGGTGCTATGTGGCAATTTTTTACAGCTGAAAAGCTAAAAGCTACTTGTTGGGTGCAAGTTCATGGTTTTCGAGCGTTTTTTTTTTTTTTTACAAAGATCCTCAAATTATTATTATTTTTTGTACGTTGGAAAACATTATCAACATATGAACCGAAAACATTTTTTAGCAATTTAAAATACAATTTTAAAATATTAAATACGGATTGCATGAAACATTAAAAAAATAATAAAAGTTCTTCAAATCTTTCATAGCTTTTTTGTTATTTCTTTCCTTAAGTACTCAGCCATCTGTTTTTGCCTAAAAAAAATCAGAGGATTCTGAAGACATGGCTTCATGCAAACCTCAGCTACCTAGGAAATGCATTTTCTTGTTGTTCCCTTTAGAAAATTTGGTTGATATTTACTGTATGGTTTCGCTTGGTTTCCATCTAAAAAAACTGCCGAGCAGTAATGATTCTTCATTAAATCTGGAAGCCTACTGTGTGAAATAGGTTTTTCAGTAACGCTAATTTTGATAATGTTGGCAAAACTAGCATTGCGGAAAATTGTGCGATTATTGCCAAATGTGTTGCATTGAGATTTTGGCTACTTTTTGTAATAGTTTGGTTGCACTTGCGTAATGTTTTATGAAAGTAGCGCCTGAACAGTCGTCTGAATGCTTTCTTAGTGTTATAAATGAGTATATTCTCCCGGATACAACACTCATTTCAGACTGCTAGAAGGCGTACAATTGCCTGCAGATGAAAATCCGAAACCACCAAAAATTTAATTGAATTCCATATGTGGAGGATGGAGGAGGTGTAAACGTATGCACGTGAAGAAAAGGTATCTTAAAAAATTGGCATTTTATTTATTGGTGTTTCTGTGTTAACTTTTGTTAAAAGTTTTTGTTGTTAAATGTTTTGATGTTAGGAAATTTGTATTTTGGGATATTTAGTACTCTTTGTTTGTCTATTTTTGGTTATTTGTTTGTGTCTGTGTGTTACGACAGCGGCGAATTTTTTCTGGTTAACAAGATAACTTTGTTTGAGCTTTCTGATTTTGTTTAAGTGAAAATAGATAAATAGATCGATGTGTACATGGAGAAAGTTAAATTAGTGCGCAGTGTCTAGTTTGTGCAATTCTTTTTTTTTTTTAAGTTAAAACAGGCCGATGTATACACGGACAAAATTAAATTAGCGTGCAATGCCTAGTTTGTGCAATTCTCTGATGTGTTTTCAAGTTAAAATAGGTCGATGTGTACATGAACACAGAGTTTGTGTAAGTGTTTGATATCTTATTTTTGTTTTGCATAGTGAGTGGAAGGATTGGCACCATCTTGAAATTGGTACTGATGACCAATTTTAAGATAGTGCTGATCCTTCATGGCGCCGATCTTGGCATCAAAAAAGAAACAAATTACGAAGCGGTACCGTACAGTAAAGATTAACCGAAAATTTTCAGCAAAATTCTGTATTAATGCAGAAATTTCACAACAGTTTCTTCCACTGCTGGCAAATTCCATAAGCTTGTAGTGTCATTAGGTTATTTTGATGCTGGAGAGGTGAAAAGTGAGCAATGCCCTCAGCGGTAACTCGAAACTGGACCTCTTCAATACACGCCAATGCTAATTTTTACACCACGAAGGCATGCTGGAAAGAGGAAGAAAATATGTTATATATTCTCCTTTATAAAGGGTGACTGGGGATTAGGGGACTCAGTCTCCAAATCCTGGTGGTGAAGAATCATCATCCACCACCTTTTTTTCGTTCGGGTGCCACTCTAGAGTCATTAGGTTATTCTGATGCTGGAGACATTGAAAGTGAGCAATACCCTTTCCAGAACTCAAACCTGGACCTCTCAAATACGCACCAAGTGTGCTAACCATTACACCATGAAGGTATGGTGGAAAAAGGGAGAGATAACGTAGTAAGCAGCATCAGTCTCATAACCTTATAAGCTCATATTTTAAAATTAAGTTTAAAGCCAAAAATGGTTAAAATGCGCTTTAGCCCACTGCTTGACGATGTTTTGAAAATCGCCAATTCGGTGCATTTCTGCGAAACGTCTTTGCAATTGCAACCTTCCCGACACGCTCCGCGAAAACCTATTGTAAACAAAACATAGAATTCTAAAGCATAAATTAGTATGGAAACTATTGCCACAAAAAGATAATAAAATAATATGCAAAACAAACATTATGATCATTAAAATATTTGTCAGTTAGGTTTAAATTAATTATTTACATTTTATGTTGTAAATACACATTTTATGCCGTTACATAACCTTCCCGACACGCTCCGCGAAAACGTAACCAAAATGGCATCGAAGAAAGAAGGAATTTTTTTTAAAAGGGCATTAAAATTACAAACGATACCACGTACACACCGCTCCATTTTAACTTAAAAAAAATCTGCGAATTGCACAATGTAGGTAACATACACAGATGAACAAAATAAGCTAAAATAACGAAAATAAATTACAAGAAAATGCCATGTGTACAGCGTTCCTTTTAAACTTAAAAAAAACTTCAGCGAATTGCACAATGTAGGCAACGTACACATGTTATACGGAGTTACCCATGTTGGCACGTTTATTGCTCATTCAAAAACAATCGCCGCCAAGCAGTGGGTTAAAGCGCATTCCAACCCCAAAAATATTATGTTTTGTTTAAAGAACCCATTTGAATTTGTAATACAGTGAAAAAGAACACATAAGAAAATGGCAGCACTGATTAAACAAAACAATTATTATGAGCATGGTAGACAGAGTTTAGCACAATCCACAAATTTAGCAACTTCTACTGAGGTGGTTGTGTTAATATGCAAGTACCAAATTTTTAGCAAGCAGTTAAAAAGAAAATTACATGGAAACCAATGAAATAAACAAGAATCCTTAAAATGTGTATAAATTACATTCAAGTAATAATTTTATTTTACCATACTATCACAAAATAAATAAAAATCTGTTATGAAAGGTTAAAAATTTGGGTACTTTTCCGTTATGTGTCTGCCACACATTTTGGCATATGTCTACAATGGAAAAGTACGCTGTGTGCGTATATGTATGCAGTATGGTAAAGTACCATGTGTGAGTGCAAGCTATCTATAAATAATTCTTATAACTAGAATTTATTTACAATTATAAAACCCATCAAAATGCGTAGCAGGTGCATAACACAAAAGTACTAAAATTTTCCAAGATGTTAGATGATAAAAAAACATCTGCAGACTGCAGATGAAGCCTTTTTTATAGTGTGAGAAATGTAAAAAAGTGTGAAAGATAAATTACATCTGCATAAAATTTACTGTAGGACATGCTGCACTCCCACAATAAATTGGCAGTGATACATTATTGCTAACAATGCTGGGAGTTAAATATATATTTTTCACTATTTCCACTATTTATTATTTTTCTGTTAAATGAAACATTGTAATGAAATATATCTTTATGTTTCTTTCGTTCTTTTTTTTTTTTAATCTTGTTTAACATTACACTATAAATCTCTCTATTATCATAGATCCAATACAGAATGTTATCCTACACACAATGTTATTAGCCATACTAACAATTACACCCAAAAAGCAAAGAAAAATCATGACATTCTATAACAAAGATGATTGATAAGCACTGTAGAGCCTGGTTATGAAACAATGCTTTCAGTAATTACAAAGATTGTATTACATAAAAACTTTATGTTTATTCATTCATTAGCGTATATGCTAGGCTACATGAAGCAATTGTGTTAATAGCATTAATGTGTTTACTATACAGCAGTATACTGCTTGGTTTTTCAATATGTAAATCTTTGTACCTAAAAAGCAATTTGTCTTTCACATGTTTTTTCACATTATCATTTCATTCTTTATTTCTAGTGTTAGTAATAAGTATAATACCTACAGTGTTTGCATCATAAGAGACAATATTAATGTAAATGTTAAGAAATAAATCATTATCTCGTAAGACATACATTTGAATAAGAGTTCTCATCTATTTTCTTTCTAGAAACTTTCCTTATAAAAACATGTCAAGCAATATACATAAAAAATGTATGTTGATGAAGTATTTATGTTATGAATAAGGCTTTTAGTCAGCAGCAGGCCATGAGCAATCAATTTTTTAGGA
The DNA here is from genome assembly GCA_000611955.2 of Stegodyphus mimosarum. Lineage (NCBI taxonomy): Eukaryota > Metazoa > Arthropoda > Arachnida > Araneae > Eresidae > Stegodyphus > Stegodyphus mimosarum. The sequence goes on along the minus strand of KK119309.1, from coordinate 11,974 downwards.
AATTAAAAATTTTACATAAATTGTTTACTCTACACAACATTGCCTTACCAAAGCCTTATGTGATTTAAGGGTCAACAATGATCATACTGTTGTTTTATATTTACATAATAAAGCCTTAAGAAACAATTATAAAATAATAGCCTCAAAAAATCAATATATGTTGTCTCAGTATACATCTTCAACAAGTTTATAAAATTACAATTGGAAAATAAAAACACTAGCAGCATGCTTTCACTGTAAGTTTTAACATTAATAAATTAAACTTACATAGCTACCCTATGAAAAAATTTATTATAGTTTCAAAATTAGTCTGCAAAATGCATTTTAAAAGTATATTAAATAAATTCATTTTTTTAAAATTTATTTTGAAATAACACTCAAGCTATTTACTGAACATATTACTGTATTCAAACTTCAAAATATTCATAAGCTAATATACATAAATTTCTTACCACCACCACATGTCTGCGAACATACTTCAAAATCCCCAGTTATCCAAACATAAGTATCTGGATAAATGCCTTTAGAGATGGCAGGAACAGAATATTCATAACTGATACCTAGATATGGCTCTTGATACAGAAGCTGAAATAAATGTTCATCAATATATATTAGAACAGCAGTTCTAACACTAAAACAAATAAAAATGATAAAATAATAATTAATACTAAAACAGATACATTTAACACACACACATCTTATGATTTCCTCAGACAAAAAACCTGATTTCTTTCATTAAGAACTCCGAATGCACAAATCTCATGTTAAATTGCCCCTTATATTAATTGTAACATTTCAAAATAAATAACACCGAGTCATCCAGACCCATTGTTATTCATCTGTTCTGCAGATTTTTGAAGGTAAACTTTTATTAAGTAATAACACATATTTGGAAATTTAACTGGATAATATATACTCCATTTTTTTTTCAATGAACTTTTGTCATCATTCTCTCCGAAAGCTAAAAAATTTTTGCCCCAAAAAAGAAAAGATTACTGTAAAAGAGAATAAGATTTACTGTAAAAGAAAATATCTAGGTATTGCTTGACAAACTCCAAACTTCTTATCAGAAGTGGTAAAAGTTTACAATTGGGTGCCCCTTGTTTATTGGCGATTCTTTTTTGACTTTGACGCCAAGATAGGCAACAGGAAGGCACAATTTCAAGATGACCGCTACACAAAACCAATATAAGAAATCAAAGAATTTCACAAACTCCGTGCCCATGTACACATCGACCTATTTTCACTTAAAAAAAATCAGAGAATTGCACAAACTAGTCATTGCACATTGCCTTGACTTTGTGCACATCGATTTATTTTCACTTAAAAAATTCAAGAAGCTAAAACAAAGTTAAAACTCTCATGGTAACCAGAAATGGGGTTTCATCGCCAATCGAAAGGGCACCCAATTCTACACTAGAGCCTCAGAAGTAATAAAAAATTAAAGGAAAAAGTTATCAGAAGTAATAAAAAATAATAGGAAAAAGTTTGGAAAACCACAGAACTTTCCAGATGAATAAGTACGTCATTAATAAATCAGGTATACTTTTCATTCATTTCATAGTATAAAGCATATTTCAGATTCAAATTTCTTTACTAAGAAAAAGGAGGAAACAACACTATAAATTCATTGCAAACAACCAATAAAACAACATTCACATTACCATAACTACGTCCAAAAAAACTGTTAATGAATGAATTAAAAATGCAATATAAAAAATAAATAAAAGGATCTCAGAAATTCGTTTTCTTTTAATACTGTTTTCCTATTTGCTTGCTTACATTTTCCAGTTTCAAAAACATTTTATACACTAGATGATGTAAAAAAACAGATCCAAACGTTACTTGCATTTTCTAATTTTTAATAAGGAAATCATCCTTAAGAACTTACATAATAGTTCCATACTTTAAGCAAATACTTGATTATTTCATTAAGCTGAAATCCATTCGGACACGTAGGACTTTATTACTTCATTCAGTACCACTAAATTCGGACTCAAAGAAAAATATTTTAAATAGCTCATAATCTCATAATTTCCCTTAAAATCAAAATGATTACTACCATATAGGTAGATTGACTTATTTATGCGTTTTGTAGTCTTACACATACTTCGTATTTCTAAAGCCACAACATTAGCAACTACAAGAAACAGAAGAATAATTGCATATTTTAATTGCATCATGAAATTCACGCGAAATCCGTATTTGAGGAAGGGGGAAAGAGAGGAGCTAATTTTGAGTATTTTCAATATTTCAAAATAATCTATCTACTAAATCATGAGTATTTTCATTCACAGAAAAGTAACAGTTCTGAATCAAATTAAAAATGACCGCCATAAATATACAGCACAAACGGACCGCCAAACATAAACTTTTCTTTTTTAATTAAAAAATAAATAATAAATACGAAAACATGAGAATCGTTTTATACTTTAATTTATGCAAGTTAAGACCTGAGCAATAAAAAATTATTTAACATTTGCTTACACATTAATTAAAAATTAAATAATACATAAGTCTAAAAATTGGTGACTGTAATGACCGACAGATGACGCTTCAAGTATGTCTGCGACATCGAATAGCTCTGAGCTGAGAGCTGTTTTACGCTATAAGCAGAGATGATGCTGAGCCTGGCCAAACTTCAAGGACGATGGGAGCCGCATGTTGGATTTTTATGAACGTACGAGAGCCGCAAGTCCAAATTTATATCGTTTAAAAATTATGAGACAGGTTTTGATTGTAAAGGAACTTTCGAAGTAAATTAATGAACATGTGATGTGATTAACACGATTACATATAAATATGTATAAATACATCTTGTATCTACTGTACTGTATTAAAAAAAAGTAACAAGAAAATAAACATTTGACGCTCTTGTGCTGGGTGTAACATTTTTATATGTTTGATAAGTGCTCAATGATGATTACGAGATGCACACAAACATTGTTTATACTACATTCTACACTAATTATTTCAAGGAGGGAAGGTTCAACTATAATCGTGAAGCTTGGCGGCCATGTTACTTCTGTCCTTTCCTTTCTTTATCTCTTCTGGTGTTAACTTCTAGGAGTTTTTACCAGCTCAATCAAATTATGCCTATCGGCAAACGAATGGTCCGAGGGCGAATACGAACGTTCGGAGATTCTCAGGTGGTCAAAGTGGGAGTCAAATCTTCCTCTTAATTATGCAATTTTAAGTTTAATTCTTGTAGTTTAATTTTCTTAATTAATTTTGCACTTTTAAATTTATTTCTTTGCAGTTATAATTTCCTTTAATTTCTTAGTGCTGCTAGGAAGAGTGTTCTCTTCATAGACAACAAGTTACTCATTTACAAAGCCATGTTGCGTCCCATCCTTACCTACGCCTGTCCAGTTTGGGGCTATGCCTGCAAAACCTCTATAAATAAGATCAAAGTTGCACAAAATCTTGTGTTAAGGGAGGCGGTGAACTGTCGATGGTTCATTCGAAACACAGTAGTTCACCGTGAGCTTAATATTAAGGAAATTCAAGTTTATATGGCCACATTGGCTAAAAAGTTCTATGAGAAGATTCCTAATGTGCAGAACAGCACAATTCCCATACTCTGGTATGATATTAATGCCCCACGTATCAAGAAGCGCCCCAGGGCGATACTTAGACATCTGGACCAGTAATTGTTTTTTTGAAGATTTTAAATTTCTGTAAATTCCCATGTAACTATGTATTAATGTATCATAATGCTTATATCACCACTAGCATTCATACGTTTCCTTTTCCTTTTCTTTGGACTATCATTTTATCTCTTGTCAGAATAATTATATTAATTAACTACTATAATTAAGGATTAATTTTAAGACACGGTTAATGGCTTAATGGCATTTCTTCTTCCCTGCTTATCAGTTGGTTTATGCACTTGTCCTACAGATTCTCTCCGCCGGATTGGCATGTCAGCATTAGCAATCTCAATCGGTTGCTTATCTTTGCAGAAGAGCATTGTTTTTCTATTTTATCGCCACGTAAAGTGTTACATGAATACTCAACTCTCTTTGAGGAGTATTAGGAACTCTAAATGTTCGAAAATCGAATACACTGTTCTACTGGGATAGCGAAGATATTCGCGGGTACCCGTCTCAGCGTCACCCACTGAACAGAAGTTACTGAGAGTGAGATTACGTGACAGGTATCCTTAGCAGTGAGCGTGACGAGATCTTTACACTTTGATACTTGCATTTCAGAATTCACAGTTGAAATAAGATTAGAGTTCTTAATCTGCTCTATCAGACAACAAAGTCCGTTTCGCTTTGCCAGTATTTCATAAATATAACACTGAAGTTCAAACACACAATATTAATTCACAAACACAACACTAAAGTTCACGACATTAATGGTAAAAATATTTACATTATTTACATATCACCAATGTGCATTATGGTGAATTGATCTCGATTTTTTTACCACGCTTTTTACTGCTGGGTCATAATTTGTTAATTCTGTGAACACTGTGGAGTTTTCCATTTTTTCGAAAAAATTGTGCGCATCCATGAGAATCTGTTATGGGATCGGTTTTAAGTTGAGATCTTTATTATTCTAATTTTAATCTTCTTCCGATTAGGTAGTATAATGACATGAAAGCCTTATTCGCTTTATCTGTTTGGTAAATGACATGTTCTTTAAAGGTAAGACGGTCGTCTAAAATTGCTCCAAGATATTTTGCAGAGCTGGCGATTTCACTGTTAATTTTAATTTCTGAGTCTGTACACATACTTCTTCTGTATCGTCTGAATTGCACTATGGTACATTTTACATTTTGCCATATTAATTTTTATTTTCCAGAGTCGGCACCTGGTGGCGACAATGTTGAAGTGCATCTGAAGTTTGTCGAGAGCTAGCTGTGAATTTCTGGATTTTGATAAGATTACCGTATCGTCTGCATACTTGAGCGTTTTTGCTGTTAGCGGATTTGGGAGGTCGTTAATATATATTGTAAATAATTTTGGAGAAATAATGGACCCTTGCGGGACCCCACGGGTCATTATTTTCTTCTGGGAAAGTGTGTCTCCTACTCGCACTTGAAAAGTTCTTCTCTTGAGAAAAGAAATTATTAACTTGGTAAAGCTGGTGGGGAATATGACGTTATTTAATTTGCAGATTAAGCCTTCGTGCCAAACGGTATCAACGGCTTTTACCAGATCTAGGAAACATGCTGCTACTCCGGCTTTATGAGAAAATGCTTCTGCTACATATTCTATGAGATTTAGGACTTGATGGCTCGTACTATGATGCTTTCTGAAACCGAATTGCGCGGTATCAATCAGATCCAATCTTTCTAGGTGTTGGGTAATTCTATAGTTGATAGCACGTTCAAAAACTTTACCTATGGCAGGTAATAAGCTAAGAGGCCTATAGCTTGAAGGCTCCGAAGGGTTTTTTCCGGGTTTTAAAATGGTAATGATTATTGAGTGTTTCCATTGTTGTGGAAAATATTTTTTTCTTATGCATGCGTTAAAGATGTTTGTAAGCAGCACGAGGTATATTGTCGGGAGCGATTTTAGCTCCTTGTTGCTTATTCCGTCGTGGCCTTGAGCCTTTTTGCATTTAACTTTTTAATAATTTGAACTTATTTTGGGGAGATTGGGGTAATAAAGGTTTGAATTTTCTCTTGATTTTATAGTATTTACTGCCTCGTTTATTTCTTTTTCATGCTGTAAGTCATACGGCGGGTTAGGTTTGAACATGTTTTCTAAGCTATTTGCTAGAATACTAGCGATTTCTGCTTCTGAGTAATAGGTGGAGCCTGCGTAATTTAGCTGAGTCACGTGGTATTCTTTAACTTTCCTATTGACTTTTGCAATTTTCCAGAGTTTTTCTGAGTCTTCTCCCAGGTTCTCAATTAAAGCGTCCCAGCTTTCGGAGCGAAAATCGTTTATTTTCCTAGAGATTTGCCTATTTAGCTGCCTTATTTGCCTTTTTTAATGAGGGATCTTGAGTGATATTATGCCATTTTCGGAGTCTCTTTCTTGCTTTTATATCATTTTTGATGTTTTCTGGGAGTTTCGGACCGCTTAGTATTTTGCTGATATAGGTGCAGGCCGAAATAATTTCTTTTATTCTATTTAAAAGGGTAAAAATTTCGTTTTCAATATCTCCACAGTGGTGTAGCGGCGGGTTGCAGGGTAGATTTGGTAGTTTTCAGCGAATATATTCCAATTTATTCTTGTGATCGGCTTGGGAGGTGAAGGGTAACACCCATAAAAATCAAAGTTTACTGGGAGGTGATCTGACATCAATTCCTCTTTCACTTCCAGGAAAGGTGTTTGAGGGAGATCTTTGAAGAGCGCAACATTTAAAATGTCTCCATTCCCTCTACTATAGTGCGTATAGGCATTAGGAGCAATTAGTAGGCTGTTCTTAGCTTGCAAATAACTATTTAAAAGTCTTCCATTTCTGTTATTTCTTCTAGTGTGCCAAGCCTGGTTTTTCGCATTTAGATCTCTGGCCAGTATGTTGGGATAACTTGTATTCATTAGAATTTCAAAGTCCTGAATATTTATGTTATGGAGCGGGCTGATAGATTTTCATTCATTTAATTCCATTAAACCATTTAATCCATTTAATTTCATTTAATTCCTTTAAACATAATACAGGGCGATAATGTTTGGTGGCAATAATTTGAAAAGTGAAACAAGGCTTTTAGTGAATCAATGCAAAATGGGCAAATTGCCCCTTTAAACTAATGAATGAATTAATTAACTTTTAAGAAAAAAATGTGTTTATGACATTGCACTGACATCGCAATTAATGTGTGTGCAAAATCTGAGCTTGATAGCTTATCAGGGAATAATAATTCATTAATGATTGATAAAATTTCGACCATAGTGATAGCATGAGCGAGTTAAACAAAAACAAATGGAAACGCGGCTTGCTAAAAGTATTCTAGAAAGTAACCTTGTAAGGTATTTCTCCTGTTTTCTTCGCATGCCTTCGTGGTATAGTGGTCAGCACCCTCGACGCGTAACAGAGAGGTCCGTGGTTCGATTTCCGATGAAGGCGTTGCTCATTCTTCTGCTTACAAAAAATCCTAATGACTTTACAAGTGGCACCAGCACTAAAAGTTGGTGGATGATGCATCTCCATGACCACGATTTGGTGATTGGGGCCCCTAATCACCAGTCGCCCTTTAAAAGGGGGAGTATATAAGGTATTTCTCCCGCCTTCTTCACATGCTTTCGTGGTATAGTGGTCAGCACCCTCGACGCGTAACAGAGAGGTCCGTGGTTCGATTTCCGATGAAGGCGTTGATCATTCTTCTGCTTCCCAAAATAATGCTAATGACTCTACAACCTAAATAACATTTTTTTTATTATTTTTGTTTTAAAAGCGGGTAAGAGTTTCTGTCACAGCCTGGAAAATTTCAGATCTTAGTAATAGATTTTTGACTGCTAGAATTTTTAAGTTCCATTACAGAAAATTCCGTACTACAATAAAGTTATAAAATTTAATGATTGAAAAAAAAAGAGCATACAAATTTAGGAAATGAGAAAGAAATTTAAATGACTCGGTAGATTTTACTATGACGTAGTAACGATGTAACCCCGAAATATATTTTCCTGGAAACGCTGAAGAAAGAAGCAAATATCTCCCATTCTGTTTCAGACTGTAGCATAGAATTTCAAAAATTGTTGAAAATAACCCTATTAGTATATTTTTTAACATTCTTGTTTCAAAAGAGTGCAAAGAGTTTGTTTTATAATCGATGAAAAGTCTAAAATTTTGTAATCAGCAGGTTTCTAGATATCGGAATTTTATAATCATAAATGTCAAACTGTCAAAAAGAAAAAAAAATCGGGCGAATTTCAAAAACTCGCCAGAATATCAGAAATGACGTTAAAAATTTGATGGGAATTTCATTTAAAAAGGTGCTTTTTTGGTCTCTCCGATAATGCAAATAGTAAATTTCTGAAATTTAAATTTATTCATTAAATGAAGACACGGACGAAAAATTGTTTAATAAATATTAAATTAAAAAAAAAAGAAATCGGTAATTGAAAAAACGATTGCTCCATATTGCATTGACATTCAGAAACAGTGCGTATGCAAAATTTGAATTCGTTAGTTTATTAGGAAGTACGTTAAAATTCGATGACAAACTTTTGACTATAGAGACAAACACCAAGACTTAACTAAATAAATACACATGGTATTTACACATTTTTAGAATGATTTCGATAAAGAGTTAAAGAAAAGAAAATATTTGGGGATAAAAGTTTCTGGCAATAGCTTATTATTTGAAATAAGAAATATAGTCTCCTAGTTTTTAAATTTTTTCTTCTTTCAAAATGTCGCGTGTATCGTAAGTAAACAAGCTGTAGATTGAAGGATAGTTTTTTTGGCTTTTCCGAAGAGAAATATTCCTATCCAATAATTCAAAATAGTTGTGAAATGCATGGCATTAAAATTTCTATGTGCAAAATAAACAACATTATTAACTGAAATTAATCAGGCATTACTTCTGCGTGGAAAGAAATCTCCAAACGATACCCGAAAAAGCTTCGTACTGTTTCTAATGTTAAATCGTTGGTAACAAGAGAAAGTGAGCTGAGGCAGAAATAAATTGCTAAGTCTTTAAATACATGTGTAGCAACAATAAATAAGCAAATAAACCAATATTTACAACTTAAGAAAGCTAAAAACGTAATATTCACCAGCTTCTGCCGAGGCTTGTGGCTCAATATAGAACAATTTGTGAAACCTTCTATGAAAACTATTTAGCAGAAGACATATAGGAAAACATGATAAATAAAAATACATTATGACCCTTGTTGTGGCATTTACCTAAACGACTACAACAAAAAAGAGGTCTATTCATTATCAAAAACGAAGAGAAAAAAGTGTGGAAACCTGGTTCCGCCAATGCAAAGAAAGTGCCAATAAGGGGTTTATGATTACCGCAGGACTCTCTTATAATCGGACATTAAAAGTAAGAAGAGTGGGAAAAGCATTAAAATTAACTTAACGTACTATGAAGAAAAATTCAGTTCAGTTCAGTTCAATGGTTTCGGCAGCATATAGCAGAGAGCCTACTTTTACTGTCACTTTTGGTGATTTAAAGCCCTTAGGCGATGGTAGTAAAGAATTTAAGGCGAAACCGCCCCGCCTTATCGGCGAACTGCTCTAGCACTGTTTGTGCGAAAAATGAAAATTTAAAAATGAAAATTTGCATCTGGGAAAGCTTCAAGAAAGCTGATTGGATATCCGTGCTCAATTTCGCAGACTACAGAACGAGATTAGGACAGAAACCCGCCTATTAAAACAGGCGGAGTGGAAAAACTACATAGAGTCCTTAACGACTGACGACGGATCGGTTTGGCGCGCAGCCGCCCGATTACGCAAACAATACAAACACATTCCGCCCCTTGAAACGGCCGATGGCGCACAGATGGCATACACAGATGCCGAAAAGGCCGAAGCTATTGCTGACAGCCTTGCTACTCAATTCACTCCAAATAACGACGCCTACTGTAACCGTCCGGTTACACAGGGGCGCATACATTCACGTGTTGAACAATTTTTAACACAACCTATCACGCCTGATCTCAGGCCCACTGACCCTACTGAGGTTCTAGACTTCATTCAAAAAATGAAACCAAAGAAGGCACCTGGCATAGATTCAATTTCGAATCGCATGATCCAAAACTTCCCCCCAATGTTCATTATATGGATTACCATACTCATCAATTTAATGATGAAAAAATGCTATTTTCCTGACTGTTGGAAAATTGCCGCAGTCATCCCTATTCCAAAACCGGGTCAAAATTTAAATCTCCCCGTCAACTACAGACCTATTAGTCTGCTTTCATCTCTCTCAAAAATATATGAATTTGTTTTACTAAATCGCCTGAATGAATTCAGCCGTGATCAAAATTTAATAATCCCGGAACAATTTGGCTTCCGGCCTCAACACTCCACGGTACACCAGTTACTCCGTGTAGTCGAATTCATTCACGAAGGCTTTAGTAAACGAGAGAAAACTGGTATTGTCTATCTTGACATAGCCAAAGCCTTTGACAGGACTTGGCATGACGGGCTTATATACAAGTTCATGCGGCTTGGTCTTTCGGCGCAACTCATTAAAATTCTTAACTCGTACCTGAGAGGAAGATCTTTCCGGGTGCGAGTTAACCACGAATACTCAACTCCCCGCAGAATCTATGCAGGCGTAGCCCAAGGAAGTCTGATTTCGCCTCAAATGTTCAACATTTTTATAAATGATATTCCTAAAGCACCAAATGTCGATCTAGCTTTATATGCGGACGACACAGCCATCATTTCTCAACATTCCAACATCTCCACGGTAATCTCTGCATTGCAGAGTTATCTTTCTAACCTAGAGCTCTGGCTCGGACTGTGGAAAATCAAAATTAATGTCGCAAAATGTGCTGCCACCTTATTTATCCGAAGAGCATACCCCCATTTACCTAACCTGCAACTCTTCGGCGAACCAATTCCCTGGGTTCCTACTTATAAGTATCTAGGAGTGATACTTGATTCAAAATTAACTTGGCAACCTCACATAAAGAAAGTGATTTCTAATGCGAAGGCTGCCAAATCCCAACTTCTGCCTTTTTTCGCTCGCAAGAGCGACCTGTCAATTAATAACAAGATTCTGCTCTACAAATCAATGATAAGGCCAATCTTAACTTATGCAAGCCCTGTTTGGGGCGCAGCTGCAATTACTAACAGGAAACATGTACAAATTTTCCAAAATATTATGCTACGGCAAATTTACAAAGCACCCTGGTACGTTACGAACGAGGATATTCATAACGCAGCCAAAATTCTCCCAATTAATCGCTTTATTCAGCGACTTTCGGTCAATTTCTTCCAAAAGATTCCTTCGGTTGGAAACCCCGTTCTCCATGACTTACCCGTTTATCACCCAGGCGTTGCGTCATCAAGGAAAAGACCACGCGCAACCCTGGCACGTGACTATAATACGTCACCCTTTCCTAAGCGGCGTTGTCATGGTGAAGGGACGCCGCGAAGCAATCACTCAACCCTCGTTCATACCCCCCCCCGCCTAGGTGAATCCGCTGCGCGCGCAGCTTCACCCAGGACCACTATCAGTGTCCCGTAATCGGGGCACCCACTGATGCAATCTTTTGATTGTTATTGTAACGCCTTCTGTTCCCTTCTTAAAAGGGTTCTGGCGCTCTTTAAATTATTTTTATAAAAGCCTATAAAGGATTCAATGCTACTATTTTAAATTCTTATTATGATACTATTCAAAATTCATAACACCCAACGTTAATAGTAACTATTTAAAATTTTTCAAAATGTTTCTCCTTAGAGGCAGTTCGGCCCTGTCTCTTTAAATCTTACAACTCGCCTAACGAGTTCCCGCTACCCTCTTTTTCTCCCAGACCCGAAGTGAGCGCGAAAGAAGTTCGCAATCACTTCCTGTCACGCGCTGTTAACACCTATTAATAAATGAAGACCATCGATCAAGGAAAAATAGCTGCTTCAAAATTTCATGATGTAACCCTTCAAAATTGATTCTGGCCCTTATTTCGACACAAAATTCTACTAAAATAAGTCCTTCAGTGTTTTTACCTTTTTTCACTGCGAAAGCAGCTTTTTTCTTTTTTGGATTTTCCAAATTTTTGGCACTAAATCTTTTACCTTTTGCGGAACCCCTCTTTTGGTGATAATATAATACTTGATGATGTGGGGATAAAGGCAAATTGCCTAAGTACCCCGTAATAGACCCCTTCCTTGGTCCTTGGTAAAGCTGATTGGCTGAGAGTGGTCACGTGTGGGGGTCACCCACTTCAAAAGTGGCCCGAGTGAGTGCTGCTTAATTGGCGACTTGTGCGTTGGTAAGCATATGATGCTAAACGTAAATAAGTCGGTTCAGGGGTACTTTCCAAACAATGAATAGTTATGAGATAATTGAGAGATGATTCGTCACACTGGTTCATACACATAGGTTCACAGT
>KK119308.1:237112-254193 GCA_000611955.2 Stegodyphus mimosarum | reverse complement strand
TTTATTTTTTTTTTTTTTTTTTTTTTTTTTTTTTTTTTCAGTGTTCATATATTTACAGACTATGCTCAACGCACTAAAATTTGTTCTTTTGCTAAAGAACAAATGGTTTAAGTATCTTTTGCTTTAAGCTTTGTTTTTGTAATTTTGTTTCTTAACTTATCTAACTTAAAACTAAATACTTTTAGATAAATAATGAAGAAATTATTAAAAACTATCTAAATTTCAAGCTGGACTATCTACTGGATCTTCTATCGAAATTTAAAAATTTTTGGTCCAGTATGAAGTGTGTCCAGTTTTTTACGTAACGTAACAGTCTTCTATTTACAACAAAAGAAATGCATTTTCTAATAAAAATCTGCATTTATGTCAACGCAAAAACTGATAAAAGTTTCTGTGACTAAATATCATCAAAGGAAAACCTTTTCCGGTTGGATCCTCAACCGGAAATATCTAATCTGATTATTAGCGTCACTGATGTGAACTGATATCTATGAATATTTTTATTTTTAAATGCAAGCAAAATTAACCACGAAACTATAGATACACAAACAAATATTTGTTAAATCAAATGCAATTGCCTTTCACTTAGAGCACTGGATTTCCTCTTTTTCGAGGAATATTTTTCTTAGGCTGTAATAGTATCAGTTTTACTTTACAATTTTTCTGTTAAGATAACGTTCTGAATTTTTTATCAGAAAATTTCAAGCTTATAAAATTCCCTGTTATGTATACAATGCATATTTTCACTTCCTTTTGGAAAGAGGGAAGGAGACTCTTTTTCATTTCTTTCTTTATTTTTTAATTCAAAATTTATCTGCGGGATTAGGAATACACCGGTGGGTTGCGGTGTTCTTCTTTGGGGCTGTTTACAGCCAATTTTTATCATAGTAACCCACAGGGCGGATTATCTATCTCATATCAGTGAGTATGGTTATTTCGTTTATAATTTTATATGTTTCTTCTGAATTTTAAACGCTTCATTTCAACGCCGTCTGTAAACTCGAAGTTGTACGTATAGTGACAGCTCTTCATGTCTTTGGGACATGTAGGCTTAGTAGTACGTAGACGTAAAGTGTGAGTAAACTTGGGTCATGGGGAGTTAACATAGCGGGCGTGGCGAGGAAGTACTTTGATTCTAATTTAAAGATGTGGAAATTTTAATTCTGATGTTCGAGTGTGATCTAACATATTATAGTTTCGGTTTTTTTTAATATTACGGTATTCTGCGTAAGTAGCGTAGGAAACCATTGAAACATCGATATCTTAAACTTAGATCTATTTGTTATTGAAGTGTGTTTTAAATGAAGTGTGTGTTTGGTGAATTTCTCGATTTTCTATTTTATTTCGGTTATAACATTTCTGCTACCATATCACTGGTGTATTTTTTGTTACCGTTTAAAGCTTACTGCTTTTTCAGGATTTTGATAATTACTGTTATTTCTTTGTCAAAGTATTTTCTTCGTTCTTTATCATTATTATTTGTAATAAAAAAAGGTAGAAATATTTTTCTATAAATTTTATACCCAATATTCTATATGGAAGTTTGTATTAATTCAGTTGTATTATTATGTGATAATTGATTCAAGTAGTGGCAGTAAATTTTAAACCAAGTAGCATTACATATTTTGTTTCTTGATTGCAGATTTGACTAAATCAATCTCACAGAAACTATACCTCCAATTTTAAAGATTTTAATTACATTGTTTCTGTTTTAGAAATTTTAGTGGGAAGTACTCTCAATTTAATTTAGCTCTGCCCTGATGACGGAAATTCATAGTTTTGGTGTTGAACCAATAACCTGTCATGCTTGGAATAATGATAGGACACGTAAGTATTACTCTTTTCTAAGTAAATATATACATTTCTTTATTGGTTGTTTATTTAGGAATAACCTGAAAGAACAGCAATTAAATCTTGTTATCAAAGTGAAAGATGATTTTATTTGAATTTATACATGTATATTATGTTGATAGTTCTTTATTGGCAGAATTCTTCCTTGAGGATAGCTTTTATCTTAGGGCTCATTTCAGGATTAAATGTTTGCTATTAAAAAATCATTATTAAATGTAATAATGGTGTATCTAAATGTGACAAAAAGAATCCATATATTCATATACAAACACAGAATTGCTGTCTCTGATCATAATATAAATGACATGTATAAGAGAAATTATATCAGATGCTGAACATGATATAATAAAATGTCTGTAGTTTTTATTTGTTGCTTATGATGAAATCAGATCTGAGAATGTGCTGTGCTTATATGTTTTACTAGCAATATACCTGTTCTTTTCATTGGAAAGGGGATTAAAAAAAATAGTTTTATATGAAATATTTGCTAAGTTCGTAGAATTGCTAAGAGAAAAAAGCTGATATTGAAAAAGTGGAAAACCTCTCACTTAACAAGAAGTGTGTTTTAGTCTATAGTGTACCAATGCAATAAAATATATATTCTAAAATGGGAAAGGAAAGCATGCTGAGTTTTGTAATTGATAATTTTTAGTGCTAATGTATATTGTTTTCCTTTTATAGTCCATTAATATGTACTTTAAATGGGGATAAAAAAATATAGCACTAGAAGTATGAAATTAATAATGTTTTCCATTTTGCACTTTTGTTCTATGTTTAAAGCATTTAATGCATTAATTGCTAAATTTTCATCTCGATGGCCATTTTGTTAAGACCTTAAAAGTCCAGGGATATCTTCCAGTGAAATTCGGGGTATTTGGTCTTCTGTGACTGGCTTGGTGATGAAGTGAATTTGGCACATTTCTGCATTGACTAGAAATAAACAGTTACCAATCTACATGTGTGCAGTAAACAAATGGTTAATTATCTGTTTTTTTGTAATTCTTTTATGTCAGTGTAGCAGTTTTTCATTGTAAAATGTTCATTATGCTTACTATTTTCAATTTTCCTTAAATTGAAAAAGAAGCAGGGCCGGTGCCAGAGCTGGTGCAACCATACACTAGGCAGCAGAATTTAGGGACAAAAAAACTTTTACAATTTAGAAAGAAACTGAGCAGCAAAAGACCTAGCACCGACCCTAAAAAGAAGATATAGTTGATACTTGATTTATTAGCAGCAGCTGTAGAACTGAGGCCAGTATAAGAGGTCTGTAAAAAATGAATTTTCTGGAATATATATGTTGCTTTTTCTAAATAGAATTTTCTGGTATGTTTAATAAATAATAAATGGAATTTTCTGATTTAACAGTAAAGAGAATTTTGGGCCATATTTATATGTATATTATTTGAAACAAATTGTTAGTGTTATTGTGTAAAATATGATAATTAATGTACATATTAAATAAATTTGTTGAATTATGTTATTTTAAAAAACTTGCAGACAGAATTCTATTAAAAAAATCCTCTATTAAATAGTATGCTAAATGCAAATTTATATTAAATTCCTTCTCTATATATGTAATTTGCTAAATTTAATGTGTATATTTTTAATGTTTATTATTTATATTTTCCGGGGACTTTTGTAACATTTGGCAAGAAACTGCACTTGTTTTCTCTCACCAAGGCCACTACAAAAGACAAGTACCACATTACTTTCCTAAACATACAGGGTGTTTATAAAGTCTCGGACTCATTTTGATGTTTATTAACTCATAAAATAATAGAGATAGATTAAAATTAATAGCATAAATGGTACTCAAAAAGTTTCATGACCCTTGTCAATGAATTTCCACGTGTGCCGCCTTCGTCACACGGAGAATATCAAGTCGATATTCAATTTCACGCCAGGTACCGGCAAGCATGTTGACATCCACAGAGGCAATTGCGGTTGTAATTCCGGCTTTTAGGTCATCAATGTTCGACACTCTCCTGTAAACGTTGTCCTTTACAAATCCCCAAAGTAAAAAGTCCAGCGGCGTTATATCAGGTGATCTGGGTGGCCAAGGAATTGGACCTCCTCGCCCAATCCATCTTCCTGTAAAATGGTCATTCAAAGAACTATGAACGATGGCACCCCAATGAGGTGGTGCACCATCTTGTTGTAAAAAGACATTTGACTGAAGCTCTTCTCTAGTTGTGGAAATACAAAGTTTTCCAACATGGCTAAGTATATGACTGATGAGACCGTCTTTTCTGTAAAAAAGAAAGGACCAATGACTCGGTCGTGCATTAGTCCACACCACATATTAACATTTGGGGAATCCCTTTGTGCCTCACGGTATTCGTGAGGGTTTTCAGATCGTCATATGTGCACATTATGGCGATTAACAATGCCAGAAAAATGAAAGAATGCTTCGTCGGAGAACCAAAAAAAAAAAAAAGAAATGCAATTAATAAGCAAATGATACTTATAAAAGTAAAGATATTCAAACCTGAAAAGGAAAATATATAAGTTATTCCATCAATAAATGTCATATGTTTGTTTATATCTTCATTATTTTATGAGTTATTAAACATCAAAATGGGTCCGGTACTTTATAAACACCCTGTACTTTAAATCTATTTTACAAAAAGTTTTTGAATATTAATAAGCAGCTTTAATTTTAGTGTTGAACTCTGGGTTCAGGGTTTATAAGCTTTAACATTAAATTCTCTTTTTCCCAAATTCAAAATCTTTTATTGATTAAATACATTTTCAGCCATACGAATATTAAAATGAAAAGTATTACTGTTGTATAACTTATAAGGTATCTAATAATTTAATTTATTCAGAATAGTTTTTTTTTTTTGCCTTGATATAGGAGGCATGTCTAATTAATATATCAAAAATTTTTTGAGCAGATGGAAACTGATCAAGAATTTGCATATTTTGCAAGTCTGCAATCTGTTGGTAAATTCTGGATTATTCATTTTAGAATGGTGGATTTCTTTAAAATTGCTATAATAGTTGATTACTTTAAAGTGATTAAGAAATATTTCCAAATTCTTTACAGCAGTAATTTTTTTTTTAACTGAAAATTTCTAATATGTTTGAAATTCTGTCTAAATATATAGATAAAATATTCCAAGGAATAGACTAAACGAAACACAGGAAATGGGTTTAACTACAATTACAAGCAAAATTTCAGATTCTGTTTTTATTCAGTAATTAAAATTTCTTGAATGATTTGTGTTATGGCTCTTATCAACTTTCCCACTCCTGATGCTATACTTTGGCAGCCTGTGATTGATAATATATGATATAGGCCAAGACTGCCCGAGATGTGTTGCAATAGCATATCTCTAGTTCTCCCCTTCTCCAGTTTCGAAAGGGGATAATGCTATCAAGCAAGATAGTGCTTCTTTCTGCTTCTTCATTCTTTTGGGAAAATGGCTTACCAGCTGTAACAAGCGAACGATGAATAATCAGCCGCTACTTAAGGGATTGCTCGATAAAAGCCCACATGAAAAATGTCCACTTAAAAAAGCCCACACAATAAAATTAGGACTAAATTACAATGATGTTAAATTATGTAAAAATAAAATAGTTAAAATGTAACTAAATCGTTTGAAACCTGGTTTTTAATTCACTGTTAGAACAGTATTTCGAATTATGCCCACAAACGTTTTCGTAATTGCAACTCTTATCTCATTCAAACAAAACAAAATTCCTCTTTTCTCACAATAAATTCATTACATTCAAAATTATCTGAAGCTGTTAAATAATTTTTAATGCAATAAAAATATTCTTTCTATATGATGCAAATTTATATGCAATTTATACTCATTATAATTTTGTAGAATCAGCGGAGGTAGCATCATCAATAGTCCCTTTAACCTCCCTTTTTCGAATTTATTTAAGATTTAAATATAATAACAAAGTTATATTACATACAAACATACATGCTTATGAATGTATATATAATCGAGAAAAGATTATTAAATTAAAACTGGTGGCAAACTAACAGGAAGACCATGAATCAAAACTGAAACAAAACAACATAATAAATAATGTAATATAATTTAACAAATGTGATAAAAGTAAATAGAGAGGTGACCTAATTCAACCGAAACAAAAACAATTGACAAATTAATAAACCTGATTTGCAGTGAGAATTTTTGTAATATATATGCATATATATATAGAGAGAGAGAGAGGACTTAATTCAGCCAATGCCCAAAATGAAATGTGATCCTTAAATTTATTATTTAATTATTTGTTACTAATTTATTTTTTTGTTTATATCTTTTTATGAATTTGCTTTATTTAAACCGAAAATATGGGAAATTAATATCTTCTACATAGTGTATATGTCCATATAGGTTTTTATTAATAGGATTTTTTTTTTAATCAACGTGTCCTTTTAGCTATGTATACTTTCATTTGTGTGGGTGTTTATCACAGTGACTTCCCTTTTTTATTGGTTTTGTCCAGTGATTATAATCCAGTCACCAAATAAAAGTATATGATTTTGCTAAATGAAGATTTACTTGTACATTTATTTATTTTGTTTCTCTTTAATTTTATGTGAAGAGATAAAGAATATGTCTATGAAAATAGGTATTTTAATAATTCCAGTACTATTGAGTTTTATATTCACTGAACAATATTTCTGGCAACACTGCATTTACAGTGATTCTGTTATGTGTGCGATTGTTATATATAATATACGTGTATGCATTCACACATACATAAATTTGATTTTATGAACTTTGAACTATAAAAATTGCAAAATATGTTTATAAAAAGAAAATTTGTTAACTCTTTTGAAGCGAGAGATGATGTTTCTTAAATGTAGCATTCATTTGTTAGAAATTTTCTAATCATTGAAATTGTGCAATTAGTAACACATGAATTAGTGAAATATGTGTACACACAAATAAGACTTTTGTATACATAACATACTTTAGAATATGTATTAATACTGACCAACATTGTAATGCTTACATTCATATCTTTCTTTACATTTTTTCTCCTATTGTTGTCTCAAGACATTCAATCCATCTCTGGTTATTCATTTTACATATTTATAAAATGTTTTTATTGAGTGTAATTTTCCATATAGTGGAAAAGTTAGGAAACATTTATAGTGGGCATTTGGATTAATGGTGTAAAATCAGCCTCTTTCTTCAGTTTCAGTTTTGACAGGCCGAAGATTGAGCCATTTAACCATGGTCTTGATTACCTTAAAGTTGACTTAAAAGGAGGGGTTCATCCCTATTTAAAAAAAAAAAAATTCTCTCTGTTGTAAAGTGCATGTATAATGTGAAGACAGGGTTTTGAAGGAAATGAATAATGAAAAGAGTCACCATCACTGGTCACACTACAATCATAATCATCACTAATAGCAGAAAAATTTCAATCTACAGATAGATTTTCCTTGTCCAATTTTATGATGAAATTCAATTCAGATTGTGCATGTTTTTCTAAAGACCTAAGCATTTTCCATGTGTAAATATCACATCATTATTTCATATAAAACATAGTTGATATTCAGCATAGATAGCATATATTTTATTTAGGATACTAATTGGCTTGTCTCACTTTTAAAATTCAGTCCAGTCTGACATTAAATATGTTGTCTTATTGAGCATAATTGCAATTTTTATTTTTCTTGCATCAATTGTTCTTGGTCATAAAACCACTCTAGACACTGCAAAACTTCTAGAAAGAAATACATATACGATTTATATCTTTAAGCATTGCTTCATGAAACATAATTAAGAATCATTAAAATATTTTTTCCTTAAAAACTCTGTGATTTGGTATTTAGAAAATTTCAATCTAGAATATTTGGCAACTGCATTAGTTTTAGTGGTATCTTATGATTATTCGCAACCATCTGAAAAGTGTTCAATATGCTATGTCACTAAAATATGTTTTTATGTGGCAAGCCAGATGTGTGTGCAGTGGTGTTTATTTTTGGTTGAGATTTTTTTTTTTTTTTTTTTTTTTTTTTTTTGTTTGTTTGATAGGAATTGTGATGGAACTGAGTTGTTCTGGCTGATGAAAAGAAATGGTACTTTGTAAATGATTTTTATGAATCAAAATTTTTGCACTAATGCTGAATTTCTCTAATTATCTGATGTTTTTTGAAACAAGACAGATTGTTGTTTACACAAGGAAACTGCAGTGTGTGGAATGCTAGGTTGTTTTGCAATGGCAGGCACCCGCAATTCACTGTTTTTTGAAACTAAACAGATCACTGTTTATGTGGGAAGAGTATTGGAAAAAAAAAAGAGTAAATGTTTTATTGTTAGTGCGTTTTGTGTTTTTAATTTTGGTAATTGGTTGCTATTTTATGTAATCTGTAGCATATCACCAAATAGCTGTTGTCTTTAGTTAGCTTGGTAAAAATTAGTTGAAAATGGTGGCAGCTTTCCAGAAGGAGTGTATGGTTAATTAGAAAATACCATTTCAGCCATGTTGTTTCAAGTTTTGATAGTTCTCTCCTCTTGGTAAACTACGTGAAGAAAGATATCTAATTATTAAAATCATATCCAAGTTATATTAGCATAAATAATGTGCTTTTTGAAATGCTAAATACTTTAGCAATCAGAAATTTAAACACCTATTTTAATTATACTTTGTCAAAATTCTTTGGGTTGCACCATAGCCCTACAAGTCTAGATAGTGTTTATTCTTCACTCCATCAAAACTAAGGTAATGCTTCTGTATGATAATCAGTTTCATTCATAGTCTTGTTTTGCAAATTGGATTTCAAGAAATTCATACATAGGTAGGAAACGCATTGTATTTGTTCTGTACTACAGGCTGTGATGATTAAATTACATACTGAACATAGTAACACTCAGAGATTGTGATTAAATACAGTAAACCTCTCTATGGTATCATCCACAATCCCACACAATTTTGGCCTCCTGGTAAAGATTATATTCAGTATATTCAATAATGTTCTTAGAAATATAATCATCTTTAGTGGTATTACAGGAAAATCCCATTTATTCTCCAATTATTATTATTATCCCATTTGTTTTATTAGCATTCAACTAACCAAAATATTTTAGAATTTCAGAAAAGTTGTCCTCTCCCTCCAAAAAAAAATTTAGTAAATGAGAAATTTGTAACATCATTATAGAACTTGTAATATTATTAACACATATACCTTTACTGTTCACATAAGCACAGTAGTGTCGCCAAACACTGTGTTAAGTGCTAATGATGGATAAGCAGGTTGTCACAATACAGTCATAAAACGTTTTTGATTTAATGTATACTTGATTAATTCTCGGTAAGGCGGTTTAATTTTTGTAAAAGAAGGATAAAAGTTGCATTACTTCTTTGCGTTTTAAAAAGATGATTAATATTTGGGACAGCAGGAAGTAAAGTATTTTTAAACTGACAGGATCTAGGTGTCAAAAAAGGCCAGGACATGGACTTTGAAAACAGGTAAAAGAAATGGTGATATTATATGAAATATTATGATAAGCAGTTTTATGTTTTTATATGCTATATCTGTAATTTGTATCTCTTTACTATTTAATTAAGCTAAGAACGATCTATTCATGTATATTTCTGCTCCATCTATTAGAAATTGCTTATCAGATGCAAATTGGCTAACTAATTTAATTTTTTAAAAAATTCCAAAACTATTGATATGCATCCACAAACATCATTAACATATCAAAAGTAGTTTAAAATACAAATTTTGGTTATTAAATAAGGATTTTTATGATACATTAAAAAATATAACACATTTTTGGGAATTCCTTCTGATTTTTTAGCACTGCCTCCCTCTCTATATACTCGGTGATCTGTTTACTCTTTAAAAGCGTCATAGAATTGCAGAAATTTGGTATTTCACATTGACTGTGTACCAAGTGCATCTCACCCTTGTTCACCTAAACGATTTTTTGACAGAATGCTTTATTGCATCAGAACTTTTTCTTGAGTTTCTTCCATTGATGGAAAATTCAACAGGCGATATTTTAAAATTGATTTAAAGGCAAAAAATATCGTGAATTGTCTATAAAAACAACTGGAACTTGGAAGACATCAAAAAGAATGCATAGAAAAATGGTGATGTTATGCAAGTGTATGAAAGTTTGTGTTCATGATTGCCTGAGATTGGCTCATTCTGAAAATTTGGCAAATTCCACTTAGGTGGTTTCGATAATATGTAAATACTCAAATATCTTATCATCAAGCAGGGTTAAGGGTATGTTTCTGTCTACTGTTTTCCTTCATGACACAAAAGTATGACTATCCATAAGTAACTGCTAAATCATTTAACAGTTATCTAAATTCATGGCATAAGAGCCAGGCTTATGAGATCTTAAGAAAGGGATTGTTGCAACTTATATCCCCGAAAATAGCAATATCACCAGTAGAGAGGTAAGAAATCTCTTCTTTCAGTAAAATGAAACTGAAGTATTCTTCAAAGACATTGCTGGAAAATGAAGAATGAAGTTTTTTTGTGGAGGAGAAAAGGAAAACTTTTAATGAGACATTTCAGTTAGGAATGAATTCCAGAAGGTAAGAAAAGCTATGCAGGAAAGATACTTAGATACAGAAGAGTAAAGGCACAAAAATTGTATGTATTTATGCATGATTCAAGAAATGAAAGTGAAAATATGTGCTGCACATTTTGAACAGTTTTTTTATGTGTATATATTAGCAGTAATATTAATTACAGAGTATAAGAATATATGTAATTTTTTTCCTTTAAAATCTCATTAAGGTCCACTATAAGCACATAAGATATTTAATATACTGGTACAAAAAAGCTTAATTATTTGAAATTTTATATATCTTTGTTTGCAGTTTAGTGTGCTAATTATGATAAGCAGGAGTTAAACAATTTGGAAAGTGTATATGTGTTAAATAAGAAATCTGCAAAACAAAATTCAAATTTTAATTTGCATAGCTATCAACTCACAGTTTTTCAGCAGTAAATAAAATATATTGAATTAAAGCATTTTATTTATTAAATTTTATTTGGTCTGATGTGTCTTAATGTTGATATTTGTAGAACTTTATATGAAGATTCAATTAATGTTCAATTAGTCAATATTTGTATTTCACTCTGTTTTATGTGAGTGTATGGTATATTATTAAGTGTAGTTTCCCAATAATATTTGTATTAATTTTATTTTGATCATATTAAAAAAAAATATTTGAAATAAAAGCTCTACTTCTTACAGAATTTTTTCAGTATGAAAGTGTGTAAGAAAATTACAAAATAAAATTAGCCAAAAAAATATATAATTAAGAATATCTAATTAAATGTTAATATATTTTATATCAGAACCATATTATAAATAGCTGAATAAATTAAATCATGCATTATAAAGTCAGTTTGGAGTTTATAAAGTCAATTTGGATTTCTTTCAAAATAATGCCATGCGGTGCACAAACCTCTTGACTTTTCATATTTTAACTATTATAGCTATGCATATTGGTGCATCATTAGCAAAAAAGTGTTAAACCGGCCACAATTGTTATTTTCATCTTTAGCAGTTGCAAGCTCTATGTTATATATCTATCCTGTTTTATGTTTAAAAAAAAATCCATTATATAGATATATTTATGTTAGAATCTCTAATTTAAAATTGATAAGTCCTTATGTGGCCAAGAGAACTCAAGTGGAATAACAGAAAAAACAGTAAAGAAATTTACATGCTGTTCAATAATCATTTAGATTTCTATATGAGGTGTGTGACATTTATGTTGTATATTTATTTCATTTCAGAAGTAGCACTTTCACCTAATAGTAATGAAGTTCACATATATAATAGAGATGGGGATAGATGGTCTTGTAACAATGTTCTTTCTCAACATGACTTAAGGGTCACCAGCATTGATTGGGCTCCTAACACAAATCGTATTGTAACTTGCTCAGCAGTAAGTATAGTGTTTTTTCTAATGCTTTATTATTTGAATATATTTACATGCACTGACATATATGATACGCATCCATACTTATCCGTGCCTTTAGCTATATATTGGATTTCTCTATGTACTTTTCACACCCGTATTTTCAGAAAATGTTATTTTAGGAGAAATTATATTTTTTCTGCGAAAAATACAAGTGTAAATTGTGCTATCTAACTGGGATGAATGAAGAAAATAGCTCAAGACCTATGGCTACAACTTCCGAAGAATTTTTTTTTTTTATATTCCCTTAAAATCTCAGTTAATAGATCTTATAGAAATTGCATTTACAGGTTACATATTATATGGTTAGAAATTACCACAGCGTGATGCCTGTTTATAAAATAAAATGTTCAGATTTGGAAAAAGATGTGTAAATGTGTCATGGAGGTATGGAAATAAATTTCACTGGCAGTAATTAAAGTTAAGAAAACTGGCATCTTCATTGCCACATGGGTAATTTTAATTATGATGGCACTGGGCAAAAAAAGAATACTGACTGAGAAATTTTCATTTAATGCAAGGAACAGAATTAATAATCCTTTGTAATGGTTTCTATTTGACTCTTACAGATACTACCCTCAGTTTCATACAGATTTCAAACAAATTCTTTACAGTTTTGAAAGCACTCAGGCAGTGAAGGTTCATTTAAAATCTACAAACTAAGGTTATTTGTTCATATAATATTAAAATATTCTTGCACAGTGTTACTGAGAAAGATTTTAAATTATCTGTGACGCAGTTAATTGTATTAAATTGTAAAGTATTGTATCTGCTTTATAAAATAGATAATCAGGATAACTTATAAGTGGTATAACTTATATTTAAAGAAAAATTATGTGTTTCTTGTGCATCGATTATTGAGAGAAAATGCAGTATTTGTGAATAAAATCTGTTAAGTATGAGTGTAGTTTAGAAAGTAACCACCATTGTAGCATTCTTGTAGTAGTAAGCAGAATGTCTACCTTTGTTACATCTCATAATTCAACACAAAATTTATACTGTCATCAAAAGTCCTGGCATATGTGAGATACGCAGAGTGATGAGACTTCTTTGGATAAAAAACATCTGTCAGCATTAGAACATTAATTGTGAATTGTGTGGTGTATACAGTCCAAGCATAAAGAGTGAAGGTTTTGTAGATTAGATTTTTTCAATGCAGTAAGAACAAACATTCATGATTGAACCTAGGAGTTGTAGGTCTTTTCTAGTAATGATCTCATCACGGATGTTGAAGAGAAAGCGTGTGACAATCATCCATTCTCTATCTCAGAAGTTTCTGAGTATTTCTCAAACTGTTTTTTGTATCATTTGAAAATTAGGATACTGGAAGTTTAATGCTCAATGGGTCCCAAAAATTCTGATGGCAGTCCACGAAACTGTTCAAATGAGCTCTGCCTTAGACTTTCTTTTCCAGTATAACAGAGAAGAGAAGGAACAGAATAGCAACTGGCGGCAGAATTTGGATGGGATATGTGAACTCTGAAACAAAAGAATAGTCAGTGATATTAGGGTCTGGCAATGAGTCTATTCAAAATGCTGCGACAGATAGTTGAAATCCAAGCTGACAAAGCTTTATGCAGAAGAAGTTTGTAAGTAGGAGAAATGCTATGACAAGTGCTTGAATTTACATGCCGACAAGCTTGAAAAACAACTGTACAAAAGAAGTACAACTGTAAGTAACAATCTGAAAAAGTACAACTGTACTTTTTCAGATTAAATAAAAATTTTGTATTTATACACATTTTTTGTTATAACCAAACAGAGGTTACTTTCCAAATTAACCTCATATAAATATTTTTTTTAATTGTGCAATTTATTTTGGCTTTAGAAAATAAAATTAGATTGTTTCAGAAAGCTTAATACATAAGACAGTATTAAGTTATAAAATATTTCTAAAGTTAACTATAAATATAAAGTTGATGAAAAAAATCAGCATGCACAGTACAACAGGTGATAGTATCATCAGATTCGTGCAGTCAGTTATTGTTTATAAAAAATTAAAATGCAAATGTATTAGCTTAAGTAGGAAACACAAACTTACCTAATCATATTGGAATTCTCCAAATAAAACAGACTGTGCTTTGTTTAAAGCAATTTTGAAATTAATAATGAAGGCCAGTTCAAACATCTTAACTTCGAAAATATAGGGAAACCTTGGTTCACAAATTTAAGTTATTCTTTTAAACCATTCATAAACCTAAAGTTTCCTGCACAAGAATTAATGTAAAATGTATTAATTAATCTTTTCATTGTCTCATAACTGCTACACGACTTTCCTTGGGACTCCCTGGGCTGCTGTTTCACTCAAAATTTTGTGATTTGTTGTTGCTTATATTTTAAAATGTTTCTAAATTGAGATGCCACATTGTCATTGAAAAGACTTATGCTGTAACTTGTTACTGCTGTATCAGGGTAATAACGTTGCATTTAAAAATTTTCATCTTGGCCCATTTTTCAAAAATGTCATGGATCGGAAAATTAGTATATTTTTTCTTTTTTTCTCTTTTCCAAAACATTTATTTCCACAATTGCCTTTTGTTGCTGCATCTGAAATTGTTGATCTTGCTTGTTAAGCTCATTTTTATGATCCCTTAGTACATTCTTCACATCTTCATTCCTAATTTCCTGGCCCTTGGTTTATCTTAGAGACACAATACCGCAAAAAACAAAAACATTTTAAGTGTCAAAGTGCTCGTAATCCCTGCCTGCAAACCAGTCTGGCCATAATTTCTTCCAGCCTGAATTCATGGTCCTGAAAGTTGCTGCAGTGTTGTTGCTTTCCATTACTTAAAAGTTAAGTAATGGAAAATATTAAATGATGTTTCCAGAAGTTTGGAAGTTTTAGTTATGTCGTGATAGATTATCTCAAAGCATCTTTGAAAGTCATATTTTGTCAATTTGAGTGTTCGTAACTTGAGACACCGTCCATCATCTGAGGCATTTTTTGGTCAGATAATTTGTTCGTAAAGGAAAGGATTCATTATTTGAGGTTTCACTAGTTTTATATTGGAATAGCTTTGTTGTAGCATGTGATAATTCTCAGCTTTTTTATTTCTTGGCTTAGGATACTACTGCATTCTGATAAATTCATTGTAAACTTACAACATTAGATCAAAGGTGAATCTATGGACCTAATCTACTAGGCATCATAGATTAATGATTTCATGAGACTTAACATTAGTGTATAGAAGAACAAGTTCATATATTGTAATTTTATAAAAGTACCAGGTGCATTTTATAAAAGTACCAGGTGGCCATAATTAAACTGACAGTGCTCACAGTGTTGTGTAGCGCGATCTATACGGAAATTACCTTTTATTTTGCATTCAAATGAGGTTCAATGTGGCTGCTGTTGTTGTGGACCACATATTGCATTCTGTGCACAGTATGCACAACAGCAGAAAGTAACATGTCTGCAGGAATCTCCCGTACTGTCCATGATATGTTATCCTTCAACGTAGCCAGGTCCTGGACCACTCCTTGATAGACCTTGGACTTAAGGTAACCCCATAGCCAGAAATCACATGGGGTAAGGTCAGGCGACCGAGGTGGCCATGCAGTTGGAAAGTAGCGGCTAATGACCCTTTCTGTTGTGAATTTCTGTCGTAGCATCTGTTGCACCCGTACAGCAACGTGTGGAGGTGCTCCATCTTGCATGAAAATGATTTCCCCCAGGCATTATCTTTGCTGAAGTGCCGGAATGACAAAGCTGTTCAATCGAAGCAGTTGCCACGGCGATTGTCGACAGAGGACCAGACAACAGACAATATTGCTACCACCTCTGGCGCTCGTGGAGTAGCTCGGAATATGGATATGCCTTACAGTATGGTATGGAAAATCTTACGAAAGATTATCAACTTCTATCCGTACAAGATCAGCCGTGTACAGGAGTTACTGTACCTCGACCATGATAAACGATTGATTTCTGCTCTCACCTTTCTTGCCAGAATGGAGGTGGATGCTGCTTGGCCGTGGAAAATCTTATGGGGAGACGAGGCCCACTTTTACCTGAATGGAACTGTGAATACCCAGAACTGCTGAATTTGGGATGACAAATCACCACATGCAGTCACAGCAATTCCTTTACCAAAGGTAACTGTTTGGTGTGGGTTCACAGCGGAATTTATCGTAGGTCCATTCTTCTATGAGAACATTATCCCGAGAGGACCGGTAACCTGTTCTGTTACCGTAGAGAAATATTGCCACATGTTGAACAACTGTGTCATTCCGGCACTTCAGCCAAGACAATGCCTGGGAGACATCATTTTCATGCAAGATGGATCCCCTCTACACGTTGCTGTACGGGTGCAACAGATGCTACGACAGAAATTCACAACAGAAAGAGTCATTATCCACTACTTTCCAACTGCATGGCCACCTCGGTCGCCTGATCTTACCCCGTGTGATTTTTGGCTATGGGGTTACCTTAAGTCCAAGGTCTATCAAGGAGTATTCCAGGACCTGGCTACGTTGAAGGATAACATATCATGGACTGTACGGGAGATTCCTGCAGACATGTTATCTTCTGCTGTTGTGCATACTGTGTACAGAATGCAATATGTGGTCCACAACAACGGCAGCCACATTCAACCTCATTTGAATGCAAAGTAAGAGGTAATTTCCGTACTGATTTGCATTTGTTAACACTATTTTCTATTACGCAGCGCCAAATATTCCCCTAGTGGTGACTTTTGGAACTAATTTGTTTTTTCGCGGAATCCTTCGTCCCCCGTCTTGTTTAATCTCTCTACAAAATGTGACATCATTCTCGCAAATAGATCGCGCTACAGAACACTGTGAGCACTGTCGGTTTAATTATGGCCATCCGGTATATGGACATTTTTTATGTAATATATATGTATAGTCAGTAAATCAATTTCATCAGAAAAATAATAGAAAATAGACCCGATTCCTCTGTCATCCCCAAAAAGGCTGATATATGTTGTCTTTTGCTGTTATTACATCACAGCTTTAGATTTGATCACAGCTTTAGATTTGATTCTTATGATGATTTTTTCCCTGAAGTAATTAATCAGTTTTTAATGTTAAAGTATTAGTGCTATGTTGATCATTCTTTTTTTATATATGATAATTAGTACAGTTATGGCCAAAGTAATGCACATTTCTTGAAATTTTCATGTTTTGCATGTTTGTTTATAGAAAAGATAATACTTTGGTATTAACCAGTATCCTCCAAAACACCAGCAGTAATAACATCCATGACTCTGCTTTCATGCATTCATTGCAAAAATCCTAGAAACTGTTAAAAAAAAATTTCTGGAAAGATTAATTTTACA
>KK119308.1:151578-216414 GCA_000611955.2 Stegodyphus mimosarum | reverse complement strand
GGTCGACTGAATTTTATTACAAAATTAGATAAATCCCAAAAAAGAGAAGTTGATGGCTTTAGGTATGTTAAATTTTTTTTTTATTTTTTGACTTAATGTTTATTGAAATTATTTTGTAATTTTCATTCTAATGTAATGAATGTATCAGTTTTGATTATCAGTAGTAATATATATGTTGTAATGTTCATGAAAAAGCTATTACTGCTGCTAAAATATGAAAAATTGTATGTTGAGAAGGAGATTATTTTGTCACTTTCCGAAAGTAAGAGTTTTTGATTGCATAATATATTTACCTTTTGCTTATTCTTGAGCTCAGTATTTTACATTTGTTCTTATTGCTTATTTCAAAAGGTAATTTTGTTCATTACTTATAATATTTTATATTTTAAGCATCCAGTTAAAGATGTACTAATTTAAAATGCATATTTTTTCAATAAACTGTCAGCTTAAAATTGTTTTAAAAAATTCGTTATTACATTTTTTAGAAATATTGTTCTTAAGCTAAATAAAATTATTAAATTTTGTTTTTTGTAAATTGAAAAGAAGTTTCATGTAATTCACTGCTTTCATATAAATATCAATTTTTTTATCAGTGTTAGGTCAACAAAAATACAAGGCACAATTATTAGCTTCCCGTAATGAAATCATTGTTTTTTGTTTTTTTGCATACATCTCATATGAAATTTTTTATGCAACTTATATCCCTGTTTTAACATGCCAATTAATAGTAGCATTTTAATTATTGTTGGGTTGAGAATTTTCTTATATAGACAGTAAGAAATTTATATTAAAATTTGTGTTGTAGTCAGTACAAATCTCTCTTTCAGAGAAACTGGTAAATTTATCACATTAAGAGAATTTCTTCAAAATAGTCTCATTTTTGTAAAATGCATAGGTTGTGTGTAAAATAAAGGAGTGTAACTCATATATGTCATTTAAGGCATTGTAATTGGTAATATTTTGTTATTTTGGGGGTATTGTGTAGTAGCTGCGTGCAAAATGATTTCATTTGTCCTGAAAACAAGAAATGTGATAAATCATCAGATATTGCATAAGCAAGAATTGTATTTCCATGATAGTTGATGTGTTGACCCTAACAAACTGTTAACTGTATTTATAAGTAATTCTAAGGTACTCAAATTAGGTTATTTTTTAACTCGATTTTGTAGCTTTTAAAAAATTTGAATGTATTATAGATTCTTCAATTCAAAAATTTGGTTAGATAAGGGATTCAGGGCTTATTAGTGTGTTTGAAAATGCCAAATGCATAATAAGTGAAAAAAAAAACTTTTTTATGCTTTTTTCTCCTAGTTGCATGATTGCCTTTATACACTCACAGAGTTGCCAACTCTCCCGATTTTCGACCGCTCTCCCACCACCCCGATTTACAATAAGATATTTCTCCCGAATTTTTGTTATTCTTAAAATTTCTCACGATTTTTATGGAACTTGGCTTAATACTTCGTTATATGAACAAACAAACAAAAAAAAGTGGTTTTGGACGTCTGAAAGCAATTGAATTTTCTCTAGATTATATCTATGCGAATGAGATGAGAACTTCTGCTTTGTGAGTCAGAGCATACGTATCCAGAAACATCATTCTCCAGTTCTCCAATGGGCATCAAGCTCCACTGCGTGTCATCAGGCATATGTTAGCCAATGAGCACAAAGCAAGCTCAAGGCTGTTATTTAGATGTTCTTTAGTTATTTCGTTCATCTTGTCCTCAGTTGTGTTAGTACACGTGCCTTCGGGAAATAGTTTTAGAAATATTCATCTTTTGTTATGTCTGTGAGAAAGGTAAAATCGTACACAGTTGACTTTCCTTCCTTTATTTCCTCAAGGAAATGTAATAAATTTGCGATGTGTACTGTCTGTCTTTGTGATTTTTCGATTTCGCATGGTGGAAGGGCGGATGTTCTCAAACACGTGTGTACACAAAAACACAAGTATAACGTGAGTTGTTTTGAAAAAACGAAAAATTAAAATTTTTCTTCGGGAACAAAGGACCAAAAAGTTATTAATGCAGAATGTCTGTTCTCTGCGTTTTTACTGGAGCACAACCTGCCACTGAATGCATCGGATCTCGCTGCAGCTTTATTTAGAAAAATGTTTCCCAATAGTGAAATCGCTAAGAAATACTCAAGTGCAAGGACCAAAACAGGTGCAATTGTTAAAGAAATAAAATAAATCTTCAGTTATTGATTGCATTAAAACAGCTCCGTTCTGCCTCTCTACAGATGGAAGCAATAATACCAATTCAAAACTGTATCCAATTGTTGTTTCTTTTTTTAATCCAGAGTCTTTAGAAATTGAGTACAGTTTACTTTCTGTCCCCACTTTAGAAGGACATTCAACAGGCTTTAATAAAGCAGAGCTAATTATTAAAACTTTAAAAGAAAATGCAGTCCCTCTGGATAATTGTTTAGCTCTTGGTGCTGATAATGCACCAGTAATGGTAGGCTTGAAGACTGGTGTTGCAGGCATCTTAAGAAAGGAAAATTCAGATTTGCAGATTATGAGGTGCACCTGTCACCTCTTAAATCTAGCAGCTGAAAAAGGGGCAGCTTCTTTACCAATAAATGTGGATGAAAATATTGTTGATATTTATTATTATCTTGAAAGGAAGGAAAAATTGAAACATTTCCAACAGCTGCATGATACTGAGATCAGAAAATTTTTGAAACATGTGTACACACTGGCTGTCTTTAAAGAAATGCTTATCTAGAATCCTCGATCAATGGAACCCACTTCTTGCGTTTTTTAAAGAAGAAGTAAATGCTTCGAGAGTTCAGATAAAAGGCTCTATGGAAAGTTATAAAATAAAGTAAATGGAGATGTAGTTACTGCTTCCGTTGCTAAAAATAGGTTTGTGAAAAATAAAGTAATTTCTTCACCATTCAGTAATTCAACTGGCAGTTCTCAAAATAAAAAAATTGCTCAACACATGAAACTTTTCCGATTACTGTAAGTTTATCTTGCGAAGAATGAATATTTATGTTTTTTTCTTCAGACCTTAACAAAACTTTTTGCTTTTTTTTACAATTCATTTTGCCATCATTTGATGTTCTTAACACAGTTCTACAAAGCAGAATTCCACTAATTCATGTTTTGCAATCAATGATTTATGATTTGTTTAAAGACATTTTATCAAAGTTTGTAAAACCAGTCTGTGTTTTGTCTTGTAATTGATTAATCTTGTTAATGATGTGATTTATAGTAAAATAGAAAATCAGAATAAAGACACAGATTTGGTAATAGAAGCTGCAACTACATAAGTAGTGGAAGAACTTTCAGAAGACAAAAATAAGTTCTCTCTTCATGTTAGAAGTTACTTCTGTCGAGTATGTGATTACGTGCGACATAAATTTCCAGTCAATGATGAAGTGATTTTGCATGCTAAAGTTGCTGATGTTTCTGATCTAGCAAATGCATCTTTTTCTGATATAAGGTACTTTTTGAACAGATTTCCTGAGTTACTTCCCCCTCAGGGGCGCACTTTTGTGAGTACGGGTGTGGCAATCCCGAGGCACCCTAGCCCTTCAGGGGATCATCTTCTTGGTGAGACGGGTGTCACGATCCTGGAGCCCCAGTGATCTATCCTCTTTTTCGTCTCCTCTGCTCTGATCTGAAGCTTTCTTCCTTCCCTTCTCCCTTGTGCTTCTCCTCTTCGGAGGTTGGGACTCGCCATGAGAGACTGGAACAACCCTTGTCTCTGGTTCTTGAGTGACGAGAAAACTGCCCACATGTTTGCCGTGCGTGGAGACCCGTGTCGCTGGAAAGGAGGGTCCTGGTAGTTGAGGGACGAGGTACTGTCCCCAACACACTGCTTTGGCCTCTGTTTCAGCTAAACGGGAGGCACTTTGTCGCCCTCGCGGGTGTCAATCGGCTGGTTACTAGTCCTTGTGTCAGTGGCTTGGGGATAAGCTCTCGGGAGTACCTGCTTTCGGGAAAGCCGACTGTGGGGCTCCAGTTTGCGTATAGACCCAGTCATCCCTGCCGTAGGAATCTGCGTCCCCTTGTTGGACTCCGTGGTGGGTGGGGACGCCAGGTCCGAATCTCTACTTCTTTCAAATATGGCTTCGCAAATCTTTATTACACCTCATGAAACTGCCAATGAATCATCTAGCAAAAGACCTCGAACTACAAATAGCACAGAAAACACTAAAGTTGTTGCTCGATTTTTGGTTATGATAGGATCTTCTGAATTCCGTAAAATGTCACCTTTCCTTGTTCAAAAATATATAAAAGCCTTTGCCGAAGAACCAAAATCAATTAAGCGCTTACGGTCTTGTGACTTATTAATGGAAACTGTCTCTGCTAATCAATCAAAGACTCTTCTTACTGTATCAAAAATGGGACAGGTTGCTGTTACGGTTTCTGCCCACAAAACCCTGAATTCCAGTCGCGGCGTAATATCAGAAGTCGATCTACTAACAGTGTCGAATGAGGAATTCATCGAGGAGCTTGCCAAGCAGAATGTTTGCGATGCACGTCGAATAAAAATCAAAAGGGATGGTCAGTTAATTGACACTAAACATGTCATTCTAACCTTTAACGCCCCTCAACTTCCAAATCATATTAAAGCAAGTTATTTGAATTGCCCGGTGCGACCGTATGTGCCAAAACCTATGCGTTGTTTTCAGTGGCAGCGGTTTGGGCACTCAAAGGATGTATGTCGCGGTACACCTACATGCGCTCGCTGCTCCTCCGTAGATCATAACAGTGAGGGTTGCACTGGTTTGTCTTTGTGTAAATTGTAAAGGAAGTCACCCATCCTTCTCTCGCTCCTGCCCCAAATGGAAATCCGAAAAGGAAATTCAAAGTACAAGGGCAACTAAAAAGATATCTTATACAGAAGCTAAGGGATTGTTAGAAAACACCCAACCTCGTCCAAATCTGAGTTTTGCTGATGCAACAATATCTGTTCGCTCAATAGCCATCCAAACGTCACTTTCTACTCAAACAAGGCCTAAATCTGAAATACCACAAAAAACACCAAGTAGCAATCTATCTGCCAGTACTAAACATACACCAACTCATAAAAAACCTGAAGAAACAAATATTAAAAAACAAACTAAATCCTCTTTAAATAACACAAACTCTAAAACAGTAAATTCCGGTCATACCTCATTAGAGAGTATGCTATCAGATACACTTGAATCTCAAATGGAATTGGAAGAAGGATGAGCTCAGACAAAGAATATTCTGCCACGCTTAACAAAGAAACAGCATAGACAAAATAAACATTCATGATAACCACTTTAATCTCTTGGAACTGTCCCGGACTTCATCAAGGCCTAGTGAACATCAAAAGCCTGATAGACATTTATCAGCCTGCCTGTTTTCAAGTGCAGGAGACTTA
Organism: Stegodyphus mimosarum; assembly: GCA_000611955.2. Taxonomy (NCBI): domain Eukaryota; kingdom Metazoa; phylum Arthropoda; class Arachnida; order Araneae; family Eresidae; genus Stegodyphus; species Stegodyphus mimosarum. The sequence continues at coordinate 211,051 of KK119308.1, read as the reverse complement.
TCTCAAGCAAGAAAGCACAGCTAAGTTACGGAGATATTCAACTGTCAGGAAAGACTTTATCTGGTGAGCGCATAAGCGGAGGCGTTGCTATCCTAACCTCCGACACCTACCCTTCGACTGTCTTTCCCTTGAACACATGTCTCCAAGCTGTTGCTGTGCAGATCAATATCAGTATGCTTGTCACTGTCTGTACTATCTACTTGCCTCCCAATGAAGTGATAGATAAAAAGGAATTAGATGGTTTGGTAGAACAGTTGCCTACTCCTTTTATTGTAATTGGAGATTTCAATGGTCATAATCATCTTTGGGGTAGTGGTGATATAAATTTTCGGGGAAAACAAATAGAAGACCTCATTTGTGATCATTGCTTATGCCTCCTTAATAGTGGAGAACATACTTCCACCAGCCCACGAGGACATTTCATAGTATTGCTCTGGCCATTTGTTCGCCATCACTTCTTCCTTTTTGTTCATTTAGCATTGGAAATGACATTTTTAACAGTGATCATTTCCCCATCTTCATGACTTTCACTCAATTTACAGCATGGCCTAATGCCAGATCACCACGTTTTATTTACGAACAAGTGGACTGGGAAATGTTTTCCCATTTGGCTATGCTAACTAACGACATGATAAAGAATGTGTCAATTGAGGAAGCTGTAAAAACTATCACTGATACTCTCGTTCAGGCAGCAAAAATCTCTATTCCTATATCATGAGGCAGGCTTCCTAAACATCCCAAACCATGGTGGAATTATGACTGTCAGATAGCTCATAGACAGCAAAGAAAAGCCTGGGGAATCTTTCGCAGGTATCCCACACTTAGCAATCTTATCTCCTATAAAAAGGCAAAAGCAAACGCTTGGAGAGTGCGGTGCCAAAGACAGAAAGACACTTGGAACAGTTATGTGTCATCCATTACCTCTTCTACTCCAAGCGTGTTTGGAAAAAAGTTAAAAAAATCTCAGGTAAGGATCATGGACTGTCCATCTTAGAAAAGGATGGCGTAACGTATAGCAGCAGAGAAGATATAGCTAATGTCATAGGGGAGACCTTTAGTGCTGTTTCAAATAGTATTAACTATCCACCAGCATTCCTCCAGCTAAGCTTCGTTCTGAGAATACACCCATCAATTTTAACTCTCTCAATACCGAAGCATATAACACTGATTTCACTAAGCTGGAGATGATGAGTGTTTTGTCGCTAACTCCTAAGACGAGCCCTGGCCAAGATGGCATTTCCTACGTCATGCTGAAGCATTTGTCCAATGAATCATTAAAATCTCTTCTCTTTCTGTATAACAATATATAAGGAGTGTTCTTTTCCTAATGCTTGGCGAAATGCTATAGTGATCCCCATTGCTAAACCTGGAAAGGACCCAAAGAATCCTTCAAATTATCGCCCCATCGCGCTCACCAGCTGCCTTTGCAAGATAATGGAAAAAATGGTAAACCGTCATCTCACCCACTATCTGGAGAATAATCATTGCCCATCACCCTACCAGAGTGGTTTCCGTAGCAGAAGATCTTCACTTGACAATGTCTTGTTTTTAAAAACCGCAGTACGCAATGCATTTGTGAAACAAAATCATGTTGTTTCAGTCTTCTTTGGCATGGAAAAAGCGTATGATAGAACCTGGCGGCACGGGACTCTTCACGACCTTTAGAGCACTGGACTGCGAGGTAACTTACCTGCCTTTATTCAAAACTTTCTGAGGGATCGCACATTCCAAGTTAAGATGGGATCGTCGTTCTCTTGTGTATTTGCACAACAAGGTGTACCCCAAGGGTCGGTACTCAATATTATGCTTTTCAGTCAGAAAATTAACTCCATTTTAAGAGAACTTCCCCCCATAGTACATGGTTCCATGTATCTTGATGATTTGATGATCTACTCTCATGGTCAAGATATGAGATATATCGAAAGACAATGGAAATTGCTCTAAAGAAAATAGTAAAGTGGTCCAACGACAATGGTTTTAAATTTGCTAGCCAGAAGACCGTCTGCGTACATTTCTGTCGCAAAAGAAATCTACGTCCCGAACCAGAGCTGCATCTTGATGGTTCCTTGATCCGAGTTGAACCAGAAGCAAAATTCCTAGGAGTCATCTCTGACAGGAAGCTCACTTTCCTTCTGCATATTTTAAATTTAAAGAAAAAATGCATTAAAACCCTTAACATACTGAAATTCCTAGCAAATACTTCATGGGGAGCAGAATGTTGTTCTATGCTACGTATATATAGAGCTTTAATTCGTTCCAAACTTGACTATGGTTGTGTTATCTATGGATCAGCAAGACCTTCTGTACTACTGAAATTGGATACAGTTTACCATCAAGCTCTACGGACATGCTGTGGAGCTTTCAAAACATCTCCCGTCCAAAGCTTTTATGTCATCTGCTCTGAACCTTCTCTGGAGTTCAAACGCAAGCAATTATCCCTTGAATTTCATTATAAAGTAATGTCACAGGTCGAACATCCCGCTCGTCTCATGACATCTGATCGGTACTGGCGCCTCTACCAATCATGTCCTTCATGTATCCCTCCTTTTGATTTCCGTGTTCTCCCACTAATCGAAGAACTCAACCTAAGTGATCTGCATCCCAAAAGCGTCAACCTTTTCGGTATTGCACCAAGGCAAGAATTGAATATTCAACTACTTGACATTTTTGGAGGACTTAAGAAAAACAATACCAACAAAAAATGTCCTAGAGCATAGAAGCAGTCACTCTAACTATACAGCAATTTTTACTGACGGCTCAAAGAACCATGATCATGTCGGGGCAGCTTTTGTTTATGATAAAATAATCAAGAGTACTACTCTTCATAAGGCTGCATCCGCCTTTACGGCAGAAACTCTAGACATTTTGAACTCCTTAAACTTCATCTCTAAGCAGAATAACAAAAAGTTCATCATCTATTCTGATTCTCTGAGTGCTCTTGAATCAATAAATACAAATACTAGCCACCCTTTGGTCTTAGATATATTAGGTACACCTTCGTTTGAGAAAAGCAGGTTATTCTATTCCATACTGCTGGGAGCCAGGACATGTAGGCATCAAAGGCAATGAACTCGCCGATGCCGCAGCAAAATCAGCTGATAGTACTTCCGAAAATGAGGTCCCCTTTACAGACATACGGAAATACATCAAAGCAAAGATCTTGTCCAGGTGGCAAGAACTATGGAAAAATCAAACTCTGAATAAATTAAGGCAAGTGAAACTTAATTTGGAATACTGGGTTAGGTTATTTTTAAGGAGGATGTACTGCTGACTCGTCTACGAATTGGTCACTGCAGACTGACACATCAGCATCTCTTGAAAGGAGATAAGGAACCTATTTGTGGCACTTGCAACACTTCTATTTCAGTCAATCATATTTTAATCTGCTGCCCTATTTTTAATCAAAAACGTGACCATCATTTTAACTCTACGAATGTTAAATTAACAGATCTTATTGGAAGAAATCCTCACATCAACCTCATAAATTTCTTAAAAGATATCTCTCTCTACCATATGATTTGAGTTCTTTTTTCTCATATTTTGCTCTATCTATTGCTAGAAAACTTCTCACCTTCATCTGTGCGTACTTTCACCAGCAATACAGATACGATCACAATTCATACTCTCCTAGTTCAGTCAATCATATTTTAACCTCCTGACTTATTTTTAATCGGAAACGTGATCATATTTTTAATTCTACGAGTTTTTAACTCAGCAGATCTGATTGGAAGAAACTCCAACATCAACCTCATAAGGTTTTTTAAAACGTATCTCCCTCTATCATATGAATTGAGTTTTTTTCCTTACAGCCTGCTCTACCCGTTGCTACAGCACTTCTTACGCTCATCTGTATATATTTTCATCAGCATCACAGATACGATCACAATTCATACTCAGTAATGTTCGTGCATTTGTATCTCGCTCACCATCCGTTTGGCACATAATAACCTTCTAGGTTTTGTGCCATTAAAAGCCAACCAATCCTGAGTTACTTCATTTAGTCATGAAAGATGATGATATTGATGTTGCCACTGATATATTGCAGTCGCAATTTTGCAGATTACAATTAGAAAATTTGGATTAAGTTATAAAATCAGCTAGGATTGACACCCAGTGGAGTTTAATTGGAAAACTGAAAGGTGCTGATGGAATTTTAAAATATAGTGAACTGTCTAGAATTATGTTTGCCAACTTGACAGTTCCCCATAGTAATGTAGAGTGTGAGAGGATTTTCAGTGTTGTTGCAAAAACGAGGACTAAATTTAGATCTAATATTAGTGATGACACATTAGAAAACTTTTATTAGCGAAAGCATGCCTACGTGGCAATTGCTATGAACAAAATTATGGACAAGTTTCTTTCTTAATGAAAGCAAAATCTGCCACTGTTCATAACATTTGTACAAAAACTGATTAAAGTGTCTTTTTTTTTTTAAACGATGCAAGTAATAAAAATGTTTTTATGTGTAAGGTATTTTTGTGTTGCTTAACATTTAAGAATTGGGAACTATTTAATAAGTACGTAATTCATTATTAAAAATTAAAAAATATTAAATAATGAATTCATTAATATTAAATAATTAATGTTAATTTATTATTAAAAACTATATTTTTATCATTTAAAAAGTCTTTAACATCGTGAAAAATCTCCTGATTTTTGAGTGTCATAGGTTGGCAAGTATGCACTCATAAGATTATATTTAAAATATGTTTTCTTATTTTCTTTAATGATCAAAATATTATATTAATGAATAAATTTATGAAAACATACTGTAATAATTAATTATACAAATTTAGCCCCTCCAAAAAAGCCTATTTAAATACAGTTCTTTATAGGCAGATCCAAAAAGCTATATCACTCAGAGTATTAATAATGCAGCGCGTTTTGGTCTACTACTTATTTTTCTCTGTCACAGATTTCATGCTTATAACTATGAAGGCTTTCAGTAAGTTTTATTTCTAACACACTTGTATAAGGGAATTGTCTAAAATTTCTTTCTTGGTGTTTTGCATAGTTCTCTTTGACTTCAGTGTACTTAGCATGCAGATTTGTCGAGTATTGGATTTTGCCAGAGGAAAAAAAAAAAAAAAAATGTTTTGCAATCCTCAAACATTCCCAAACATTATCTATGCAAGCTTTTGTGACTATGCTCTAAATAATGCAAATGCTGTTTTAGTTTTTAAAATGAAAAATTACATGGAAGTCAGGACTAGTGAATATGATGATGGATAGAAGTTGATATCTGCATTGCTGAAAACAGTGATATGCTACATGCTGTAGTATTGTATATTATGTTGGAGTATGTTGTTTTGCAAAAGCAACACTACTGCAACAGACTTTTATAGATTGTTGTACTTAACAGGTTAACTAGATATCATATAATTAGTGAGCGGTGCTGCTGAAAATCTTCTCTGCAGATTTCACGAATCTAAATTTGTCTGCAAATTTACTTCCTGACCATGTTATCTTATTTCATTTCTGGATCACAGCAATGAAACTATGTTTCATCCCTTGCCAGTAGCAGTGAATAAAATTTTTTACTGGTATTTATTAGAACAGTTATTGAGAACATTCAAGCCAATACTTCATTATTTCTGGTATAAACATTTTGCATATCAGTCTTTGCAAACTTTTGACATTCCTAATTTTTCACGCAGTACTTTTTCCATTAATTCAATGCTAATACCTATTTCTGTAGCAGTCTGAGAAACTGCCAATTATTTCATCACATATTAGTCACAAGCTATCACTGTTTTCATCACTTATTAATTCATGATAGCACAAATTTCTGTGCTGTTTTCGGAGATCATCTGTTAATGATACTTTCCATTGTCCAAATATGGCAGTCCACCTTTTGATGCTGTCATAAACTGTAACTTTTTATTCGTGACTATTTATCGATATTTTCTTTTTTTCCCCCCTCAAAAACTTGATTCTAAGTGATGTTTGATTTTTGTCTTTGGCTGACAACATTTAAGATCCTCTAAGAAATTAAATGATGACAGCTACTGTATATCTTTTCTTTTTATACTTCCCAAAATATGATGCAATCATCTCTCTGCATTTTGTAATTACACCAGCATTACATCAAACTTTGGCATACAAATTATTGAATGTCATTGTATTCCACTCTACTAATTTACTATAATGTGATTGGCATTTAATTTTTTTTCGTATTTTTATTTCTTAAGAATTACTAAGTACGCAACTTTTGATCTCTGAGCGGCATTGGTAGATATGACTGCATTAATAATTTTTGTTTGGATAATAGATAGTACAATTTTTCGAAGTAGTAAAGTTTGATTTTCCCATATTATGCATGCTACTTGAACAGTTATTATCAATACTCTCTTAAAAAGTAAATTTAGTTTCTTTTTGCCTAAAAAAACTGCTGTATGAAATCTCATTTATGTTTAGCCATACATAGTATTGTTAGATAAAAATTGCATCACATGATAATGCTGATTTTACTCCAGCCAGTTATGTAAAAATGTCAGGAGACTGTTACATGTCTTTGCAACACTAGCTTTGTAATAACAGAGCATGACTGGTGTTTTATGTGAAATAATATATGTAAATTTATTTCAAGGTTATGATGTGTAAATATATTTCTAGCTTATTGAAAATCCTTTTGTTCTCATAAAAATATGGCCATCCCTGATTCAAATCACTGTCTCACTTAATTTAGTAGCTTTATCATCATGGATTCAACCTGAAGGAAGTCGAAAATAATATGCTTTATATGTCACTCTTTATTATCCAGGCATGAAAGTTTTCCGTGTTTTCGCGGAATTCTGCTTTTTATAACGTCACCCGGGCTGTTTCTGAGATCGATGCAGAACCGTTGAGAATCGCGACCTGCAAATGTGTGTGGGGGTATATATATATATGGGGGGGTATATATGTATATATATACCCCATATATATATATATATATATTTTGTCTCTAAAACTTGTCATTGCCTGAAAATTGGCAATTATATTTTATCTCTAAAACTTGTCATTGCCTGAAAATTGGCAATAATATATAACATAAATATGTATATTAGTGTGTTGTAATGTTGTGTACAGTGTTCATGTATCAACTGTTATATTAAGTTACATAAAGTGCATCTTAAAGAAGGTTAATTCATTACAATTTCTTGGTGATTTACTTTTTTTTACAAGTGGAAGATAAAATTAATAGCAAAATAGTAAGTACAAGTATTCTTTTAGTTTAATTATATGCATATGCTTAATACTTTTTATATTAAAAGGTTGATATTTTATTAAAATGTGTTTTTTTAGCTCGTGCATGCGCATTTAGTTTTTGTGTAATTTTGTGTCCCTGCGTTGTTCAGCTTTCTTTGCCAACTTGCACTTTCATGCTTGATTATCATTGATTAAAACTGAAGTATTTCAGTATAATTCTCAAAAATAATGTTGCTCTATATGTCTTTCTTTAAAATATAATTAACCATAAAAATTTATTTTAAGATATTAATAATTAGTCCCCCCATGTGTTACTTGCTGAAGAGTTAACCATGATGGAAAGCAATTGTTAGGATGAAAGGGAAAATGCTAAATGTTAGCATTTGGAATAAAGTGACCAAGTTATATGTTTCTTTTATTTATTTATTTATTTATTTCTTATATTTATTGTAATCAAAATTCTTTTTATTTTTCAGTGCTATGAGGAAATTTCGAGACATGGATAAACGTGCCATAGTAGAAAACAGTGTTGATACATTATTAGATACCATACATCAAAATGCCATAACAAGTTTAACAATTTATGGAGGGACCAAACTGGGTGTAACTAAATTATGTACTACTGGAATGGATGGAAAGATGGTTATTTGGAATTTAAAGGTAAGAATTTATGCATGTGTATTTTACTGCTCAGCGTATGAATTTGTTTATATTTAATTTTGTGTTTTAGAGTATTATTAATAAAACTGTAGTTAAATGAAGGTCTTTTATAAAAAGCTGTAAGTAAATGCAAATATCCCTATAAATCTCATTCCCTTTTTTTTCCTCATAGAAGGCTTCATTATCTTACAGTTTTCTACTTTATTATATTACAGTTACTCTAGTAGGATTAGAGATGCTACATTCAACAATTTAGTAACTCTGAAGTTTCTTGAAATTTTAACTAATTAATCTGTCTTGTAATTTACAGTCTAAATACCAAATTTTCTTGGTTTCAGGTTTGCCTCCCTCCTTACTTTTATGGAAATAATGATCCTCTGAAACCTTTCTTAAGCAAAAATAGTGCAAAGCAGAAATAAATTATGTTAATATATATGGGGGGAAAGGCTTTGAGTGCTCTCAAGTGCTTTTTTAAAAGAGTAATTATATAAATTTTTTAATCCTTACAAATGAAAATAAGTGTAATAAATGTAGCTGTCAATCCCAAGTTTTATCAGGTGATTCCTAGTATTACATTGCATCTCATAATATTCCAATATATCATTGAATCTCCTGGTTTGAAATTTTTAGCCATTCCTAAGGAAACTGTTTCATAACAATTAATAAAATATATTGAGTTAATGAAACTTAAATTACACAGTTTCACTCAGTGATTTCAGCATAATTTTTCTTATTAAATTTTATTTGATCTGAAAGTTGTAATCTGTTGTAGACATTTGTAGAATTTTGTATGAAGATTCAAGCAGTGTTTAATCGGTTGATACTAGTAGTTAATTTTGTTTTGCAGTTTTACATTACTACGTTTAAATATGCAATAAAAAGTATTTTTGATAAATAAAAGCTTTACTTCCCTACTATGGATTTTCTCAGTATAATAGTTTAAGAAAATTACAAAATTAAATTAAAGAGCATAAAATTTAGTTAAATTTTAAGTAAAATTAATTAAATGATTGATTAAATAAAATAAAATAATTGATATCTTTAACATCAGAATCATATCGTAAATAGTATAATAGCCTGAATCATGCATTCAAACTGAATGTAAGTCAGTTTGGAGTTCATTTGATATGCTGTTGCCATGCAGAGCAAAAATATTCTCCCAACCTTTCCCTAAGCAAAAGTTTCAAGGTTGGTAGCTGTAAAGAAACTGAGTATATGGAAAGATGTTAGATGCTGGCAGTGATGATGATGATGAGTTAAACCATCACCGATAAGGTAATGAAAAATATAGTGACTTCAATATAGCAGAGGGAGAATGGTCATCATCTGTTTACTGAATATCTTATTTATGTTTGTATCCTTTAGGTCATAGCATTTGTAATTTATTTACCTGCCTGACATAGTTTGAAGTTTATCTCAAAGAGTAAGATAGCTTAACTTAAACATGTTAAGACTAATGTATTTTTTCTACACTGTACAATTTCTTTTGAACCGGGGGGGGGAGGACCGATAATCATAGCAAATGCTCAACACCATTTTTGCTGTCACTTCTTCATAAAAGTAAAGTGATTTAAAATGAAAGTTATGAAGCAAGGGTTTCCTTTTGATTCAAAGGAAATATAAGAAAAGTACAAAAACATATATACAAATGATTCAGACTTCATTGGGAACTCAATTCCAGTGAACTGAAATGAAACAATTTTTTTGTGTTTAATTTACTAATTCTTCAGCCTCTTGTGACCTATTTTCAGCCAGAACTGTATCCCCCTTCATCAGTAATAGGTTCAATACAAGCAGTATTTTCTGAATAGTGAATTTGCTTGGAATTGCACCAGTTCCCCTCCCCTCAAATTCTGGTTTATTTAAATATGATGCATTTCATGGTTATGTTAGGTTAGATTAGTTGAATATGGCAAAGCTTACAAGGGCTTTCTGCCTAAGAGGAGGGATGCCTTCTTGGAGGGCTTTGTAAGACAAACTGCATCGAATTCACATGACACAAAGGTAAAACCATAAAAGTCTGCTCATTCACCTAGGTTCGAACCCGAGTCAAGCTATAGGTATTCAGTGGTCTTAACACTTCATCACCAGTAGGACCATTTTTCATAAAATAAAATCAAATTTTTCTTAATATTCAAATTGGTCATTTGGGAGTGCTTGAACTAAATGTGTATGTAACATAATATTTTAGAAGCATATATTTTAAATATGTTATGAAAATTTACACCAATCTAAGTTTACTTTTTTCTTAGCTGCCAAATATGAATACTCATTACTAGAAGACTCCCAGATTTTTGTCACATTTCCTGTTAGTTTATCCCAGTTTTTAATTTTAAGCCTTTACTAATGTAACTGTTTTTTAGTAATAAATGAAATTTATGGGATTAATGAAAGTTTATTGTATGAATTTCATTCTCCCATCCCTAATGATTTTCAGTATTATATTTCTTATTGATTTTTATATAAACTGCATTGTCTTGAGCTATTGTAGACTTTTGTAGAGAACTTCATGTTAAAATTCAGCTAATGTTTAATCAGATAATATTTGTATATAATTTTGTTTTAGAGCAGTAATTGTAATATATGTTACATTACTGAGTTTATCCAAGATAGCAGTATGTATGCTAATTATTAATTTTATTTTCATCATGATTCTGTACTCTGATAAATTAAAGCTTTCCTCCTTTGCTCAGGATTTCCTCATTAATGTATTTTACATTATAAGTAATTGAATAATCATGCATTATAAAGTCAATTTGGAGCTCTTTTGAATTGATGCTACCTTGCAGTGAAAAATCTCCCAAAAACTTCTGGTTTGGGGTGCAGGAACCTCCTGGTTTTTGGTATTTCAAGGTTGGCAGCTATGTTTCTTGCTTAATTTAAAATTTTAATTGCCATGTTTGTTCCATTTAAATCTATTTTTCACACTTTACAGAGTTGCAAATTTGAACATTGATTCATAGTTCCAAGGTTACTGTTTAAGTTTCTGTACATCGGTAGTTCTATATGACAGCAAAGAGGAAACTCCATTTCTAAGAGAGGACATATCGTCCGCCCTGATCTAATGGTGGAACACAAATGAGTGCAACTGCCTCATTACCAATTGCCAAAGTGAAACTGTCGGAGATTGCAATGATCATACTTTCCCAAATAGTAAACATCTGTTATCTGACCTAAATGTGGAATATTCAGCAACAACCAGACATTATCTAGCAATATAAACATATATATATTTAAAGGTCTTTATTGAATTTTATTACTTGAAAAGTGTTATGGCAAACTATTTTTAAATAAAGAAATTTCTTTCTGAAGTCAAATTTATGTTTTGCAAAAGCAACAAAATGTTTCAGTACTTCTTTGAGGGATTTGTACATTTTCAGAATTGTTAAAACTATCATGTAAAAAAGTATCAGCATTTTTCGATAATATTTCAGTTGCTACATTTTTTGTGAAGTATGCCCACCTTTGAAAACAGCTTTCTATTGAAGTGCTACTAGCTAGTGAGAAGCTGTTGTTTCTGCCCCTGAATATTTAACTATTGTTACGTAGTAATAAACTTTATCCTGAATTCCTGCCCCTTGAAAACTGAGATAAAAAGAATTTAAGATTTTGATAAATTCACTGCTAATTCCTTAATAATTAATACATTAATTTAAATTTCTAACATTGAAGTCCTAAAGAAACCAAATTATTGTTGCGTTCTTACGGGTTCATGGATTTGAGAGTATCCGATGAAAACACGATGCAAAACAATAAAACGCACAATTTATTTACAAGAATCACTATTTACAGCACAGTTCCAAAATTACCTTTAAAAGCGTCGAAAATCTACAATAAATACGCTGAAACAATCAGCAACACAGCTTCAGGCTGTAACTGTAAAGGTAGCTTCACGGCAACACTAAACTTATAATAAACACCGTGGAACAATCACCAATACACTGTCAAGCTATACTGTAAAAGTAGCTTCACGGCAAAGCACTATCTCGATCGCTTTCCGTTCACAAAACTCTCGCGTAGCTTAGCACTCACAGTAAGCAGCTATTCTCGCAATTAATCACACTCTGCTCAACAACAACTTCACAATACTTCACAATCTGCCTGCTCTCAGAAACGCAATGGTTTATATAGCTATTCTTTAAGTTCCACACGTTTCGAGAAATATCTCGACAGGAAGTTATTCTAGAAGCTTCCCGATTGGACCATGGGATATCGCCAATTTGGTCGCCAAATGGGCGATAAAGTCGCCAATCTGGCAACCCTACCATACACTATTTTATGGCAACCCTAGTGCTATGCCGGAAAGCTTACATACAGGCGCAACCGCCGAATTTTTCGCAACACTGCCCCCTCCCAAGGACTGCACGTCCCGGGCAGTACAATCCCTGGTTGGGAGCCAAAAAGAAATAATCGCAAAAGCTACAAAACAGATAAATGAATTACAATAATAACAAAATTTGCAAATATTTACAGTATTTACAAATAACAAAAACATTTACACTAATTACAAAGATCTATGTACAAGCAACTATGCATAGATCATACAATTAAACATAAAACCATTACAAAATACGCGGTACCCATAACAAAAATAACTATCACTAATTACTAAAGAAACAAATATTTACATTATATACAAATTATATTCATAAGTTAAACACATAACAATTTTAAACTATACTATTAAAGTTCAGAATGGATTTTAGTCTTAGGCTTTTCACTAAATTATACCCGGGTCAAATACTTTTCCATGCCAGTTCATAGATGTATTTCTGTTTTCCATATCACAGTCTGAAGATTCAGTCCTTTCAGACTTTTCGTGCACAGGAAGATCTGAAACAGTTCGTTCACCACTCTGTAGTTTATTCGCATCGTGTGTGCAGTTCACCTTGGTAATTTTAGTAGTTGCTATATGCTTATTTTTCACCGTTTCCTGGGAAACAATTCCGAAGTTTGCACCAGGGTCATGAATACAATCCGATCCTTTACAAACAGAAGTATCCTGGTTTAGAATCGAGTCCATGTCTACACAATCTTCATTAAAAGACACACACACAGTTTGCGAAGTAGGTAAATTTTCTTGCAATACTGGATCACTCTGCGTAAGCTGTACATCAGCTTCTTCCATCTCAGAGTCACATGAATTTTCAGATGGTTCAATACTTGCTAACTGCGACTTCGTAACTTCACTATCAGTTTCTATGATCTCGACAGTCGCATTTTCATTTTCTTCTGTCTCTACTTCAGGCACGTGAGAATCAAAACCTTCGTTCTCGTCTTTTATTTCTTCACCACCTGATTCTTCAGATGCCACTTTCGTGATTTCAGCATCTCCTTTTATGACGGCTCCAGTTTCTTCTGCAAGCTCCTTCTCCATCTGTTGGAGTTGCTCTCGTACTTTTTCTTGGCCGACTACCCTCTTTTCGCGCTCGGCTATCATCTCTTGTTTCATATCTGGCGTTCATCTTTTCTTGTCCGGCTTTCATGTCTTGTTTCATCTCTTCTTGTCCGGCTTTCAGAGCTGCTAACATGTCCATCAAAGCATTCACTTCCTCCGCCATTGCTTTCTCCTGTAGACGGGTGACTGGCATTCACTCTGAAATCCCACTTCTGACACCAGTTGTTGCGTTTTTACGGGTTCGTGGATTTGAGAGTATCCGATGAAAACACGATGCAAAACAATAAAACGCACAATTTATTTACAAGAATCACTATTTACAGCACAGTTCCAAAATTACCTTTAAGAGTGTCACTAAAATCTACAATAAATACGCTGAAACAATCAGCAACACAGCTTCAGGCTGTAACTGTAAAGGTAGCTTCACGGCAACACTAAACTTATAATAAAACACCGTGAAACAATCACCAATACACTGTCAAGCTATACTGTAAAGATAGCTTCACGGCAAAGCACTATCTCGATTGCTTTCCGTTCACCAAAACTCTCGCGTAGCAGCTATTCTCACAACTAATGACACTGCTCGCAACACTTCACAATCATCGCAACTAACTTCACAACTAACTGCTCTCAGAAACGCAAGGGTTTATATAGCTTTTCTTTAAGTTCCACATGTTTCGAGAAATATCTCGACAGGAAGTTATTCTAGAAGCTTCCCGATTGGACCATGGGATGTCGCCAAATGGGCGATAAAGTCGCCAATCTGGCAACCCTACCATACACTATTTTATGGCAACCCTAGTGCTATGCCGGAAAGCTTACATACAGGCGCAACCGCCGAATTTTTCGCAACATTATGATAATCTCTTCTGTTGGAAGAACATGCCAGAATCTCTCTCAAGACTGCCGTAAGCATGCCAGGTATCTGATGCAACTGGTTAGAAACTCAATTGGGGAAAACTGAATCTTTGCAGGTTAGAAACTTGGCCCCATCCGTGCATGCCTTGGCTTTGTGCAGTCATGAATGCCAATAATCAGTAAGCAACTGTTGTCGAATGCCACTCTGTGGGGTTGCCATGCTACCTGGAAAACCGTAAAAAGTCGGGGAATTTCATACAGCGATCCACAAACAAAAAGCGAGCTTTACACCAATGTTGGAAGCAATCATTTCCTTGGCAAATTTTGTGTTGCATGAGTGTCATTCGAGCAGCTGGCATAGAGCCAATTTTTGCAGCTCCAATCAGATTGCCTTAAAGGCAAAGCAAGTTTCCAGTAACCTCAAGAATCGAGAGACTCCCATGCACATGTTGAGCTAAAGAAAATACGTATTCTCATATAAAACAAAATCGTTTTAATCCTAGTATACGGTACCATGGAGGTTTGGATAGCCTCCATGTACGGACTGTAAAGACAGGATTTGGCAACATTCTGATGAACAAACGGCTCATTTTGGTGTTGACAGCAATTTTCACAATCGTGCCAAGGCCGTAGCTTATACTAGGGATTTTACCAAAAAATCTTCCCCCCCTTTTTGTAATAAACGCCTTATGTGTCATTTTGCAGTAAAATAAAAAATAGTAATCAGTCACCTAGTCTAACCATTTAATATAACTGTATTTGCCAAAATATTATTGATTATTGTATGTCTGGAAAAAAAAAAAGACATTTTTTAATCCAAGCATTAATTTTTTGGCCAGATTCTAATCTCACTCCTCGGTGGAGACAACACATCACATTATAGTAATAGTAATATGTTGGAGATTATATATATATATATGTCATATGTAATTGGCGAATTTTTATGTTTTCAAGTTGTACCATAATTAATTTACCTCTTAGCACATCCAACGTGCATTACGCGGATAGACTGGAATTTTCTTAGAACACACCTGGAAAACTTGGAAAAGTTAGGGAATTTCATTCTGCTGTTTGAGTGGCAACCTTGTGCCAAGCGATGCTGAATAGGAAGCCTACTAGGGACTGATAGAAGGGTATATCAAGAAGAAAACTGAATGCCAGCCAGAGTGTTTTCTATTTATTTGGGAAGCTGTTACTCGAATCAGATCAGCCTCGCTGCAGTAGTCGTCAGTTTTATAGCGTGTTCAGCGGCTTCCAAAATCAGTTAAGAGATGTGCCATGAAGAGATGATGAATCTGCATCCCTTACCCTCTTTGAGAATTAGGGGTTATTGAGTGCTGTAGACTTGATAAATGTATTTTTTGTGTCACTCATGCTAATAATAAAACCATACAGAAGAGTCTGACATCTCTTCTCTCCAAACGTCACACACAGGAAATTAGAGGATCTTAATAACATGTGAGCTCGATTTGTAAAAGTCAAACTTGGTTCCTAAACTGATTTCTAAAATAAACATAAAATTGATCTGATTTAGTGAAGTAAAGAAAATACAGAAATAATTGCATAAAAACACATTTAAATGTGATTAATTCCTAAACTTATTGATCTAAACAAATTCCAGGTGCACATTTTGTATAAATTTATATCCAAAAATTAATTATATTTTTAAGTGCCAATAATACTATAAACAATAGAGTCCTTTTCTAAAATAGTTTTGTTGCTAAGGGCTAATGAAGACCCCAAGTTAAGCTTTAAGATTAAAGAGATTACTTTAGACATTTAAGAAATTAAATTAATTGTCAAGGTTATAATGTAAAATAATTAACTGAAACCAAAAATGCACCGTAGCATGAAGTTAATTATTGCATAACACTGTTAAGTAAAAATTAATTGGTTATCTGATGTCACATCTTGTGTATTTGAAGTTGTAGAAATCCTGAAAAGATGTATAATCTCATTAACATTGTTGTAATATTCATTTTAATTATTTTGAGATTTTGTTGAAGGAATGAATTTTAACTAAAAATATTTGTCAGTACAATACTAAATAAGTAAAATTGGAATAACTTCTGAAATTGCTGATTTTGATAAATCATATTTTTCAGTTATGATCAAAGTTCAGTCAAAGATCCAAGTAAATGTAAAATTTTAATTGGTAAATATTGATTCCCTGTAAAACTTGAACTTCATTACATTTACTAGCATATAAAGATAGAAATAATGCATTCAGTATGCTTGAGAATTTTTGTTTATGAATTTCAGCATTACTTTAAAAAAATTTTAAGCTATTAAAACATGAACATTTCAGATAAAAACAACTGGAGTGACTACTTAGTAATATTTTCTTTAATTATCAATATATCCATTCTTTGTAATGGGGGAGGCAAAAGAAAACTCTTTTCGTCTAAAACATAAAAGAATTAGAAAAGTTCATAAAAAAGTACGTAGGCTTAGTTTTATATTGAAATATATCCATCGTATGACTTAATATTTAAAAGATTTTTTCCGTTATATTTGATGACTCAAGTAATAAAATTCTGTGATTGTTAAAATTCATTTATTAGTATGCAACATATTAAAAACACCCTAAATCAAACAGTAGCAAAATTGCTTTTAGGTGCACATTAAACAATGACCCCAACTTGTGATACTCACATTAGATAGCAATCTTTATTTAGCTAGCAGTCACTAAATTTATAAGAACTGATGGTTAAATTAGTATTCTTATCACTGACCACTAAATGTATCTTGACAGTAAGCACCCTTGTTTATAGTTCTGAAGTCAGGCAGTAGTATTAAAACATGCAAAAAGAAGCAAGCTATGGAGCCCTGTGGAGTATTCTGAATCAAGAAGATTAAATGATTTCATTTCTATTTTCATAACAAATGAAGATAATTATTTTAGTCTACACCAGAATTAATACAGAAACCATCTGATTAAAAAAACTTAAGGTTTCAAAATATAAAACAAAATCAATAGAATAACAAAAATTACGTTGCAGATTTGACATCAATTAATTCTATATCAAATATTAAAGTTTAATATGGATCTTCTTGCTATGTTAAATTTTTGTACATGGCAAAATTCATATTTTCTTCATATTAAATTATGATGTTTGATATTTGTAACTGAAATTATATTCATTTTTAATTTTTTCAGACTTTGGGAGATATGCTACCAAGTGAAATGTAGTGTGATATTTAACCAGTTGTATAACTGGGAAAAACTTCGCTTGGAGAACTCCATTCTTCCCCTATTGGTGCTGCCTCATGGAAGAAAACAATTCTCTTCCTTGGCATTGTTGATTATCTTCTAGTTGACTGACTAAAGACAAGACTGTGACCATCATGAGAGAAGACAGAGGTCACAGAATATTGCCAAGATGACCAATCAGTAGGGATAGTTTTATAATTTATGAATCTACACTGTATGAGTTTCACACACAAAAAATGCTTTGCAAGATGTTCAGGTGATGCAAAATGTATATTTTTCTATACTTCATTTACCTCTAAATGCATCAGTTTTGTTATTTCTATATAGTTGAGTTACATGTATCTAGTTATTTCAAATTACAAATTGTATAAATTTATATTATATTTAGGATATTAACATGTCGAGTCAATAGAAAAAAAATTTCCTCACTTTTGAAAATAATTCATATGAACATACCCTACTTATTGGTCATAGAAAAATATAATTTTATGAAAATTTCCTTCATTGAAGTATTAATTTTGGATGAGTTTAATTGCATCAGTTTATAATGTCCTGTATATTTATATAATGATTTCTTTTAGATTGGCTTTAATACATCCAAGCCAAGCAAATAAGATACATCTGGTTGTTAATTTTGTTTAATTTTATACTTGTTATGTTCACAAAAGCTTGGAAGTATGTCATGCTATCAAATATTCTCTTGTTTAGCTGACTTCATGAATTAAAATTATTAATTTTTGTTCTTTTCTGAAATGGTAATTATTGTTGAGAATTTGATGCTGAAGTATTTTTAAATGCAGTTTGTACAGGATGATTTAACATTTGAACTATCGCTTTGTGTGCATGACATGCTTTTAAAGGTAGTGTTTACTTTCATCTTTTTTGTTTCGATCATATGGTTTCAAATAGGAACTAAAGGGTAACCAGCTGTACTTTAAAGCCATCACTGTACTTAAGAGTGATTTTATTAAATTCTTTATGCTTACATCTGTTCTTTAAACAAATTGAATTACCTTGTAGGTATACATAAAATAATTAAAATGTAATTATAAAATAAATTGTTTTCTAAAAAGATTGCATTTTATTTATTTCTAAATAGTGAAATCCTTCTGTATACTTTCAAATGGATTCAGTTATATCTGTTACAAAAACATTCACACTTTCTGTAAACACTCAAAATTGTAGTTTATTTGTGCTTAATGTAGTTTTGTAGTAGTAGTCAAAATTGTAATTATTATCCATTAGATAATTTTACAATTTTGTTTGTTTCAAAGTAATGAGGAATTCTTCATTTAAAAAAATCTGATGCGACTTTTAAAAAAAAACTGAATAGGTTTTCATCTTTAAAATGAAATATTCTACAGTTGTAAAACAGTTTCATATTTTTAGAGCTAATATGCGTGTCTTGCGTTAATCAAAAAACAATTTTAAAATCTCAACGGAATTGCAAATCTGTTAGTTCAAACTAGTGGTAGCACTAAATACACAGTATTTTTAAAGAAGTGCTGTAGTAAAATCAAAATTTTTAACAATTTTATAATAAAAAATTGAAAATACCATAATATTTATTCAATTAAAGGATTCTTAAAATTTTAAAACTTTCTTAATTTGTATTGTAATTAGTTGTATTTATACTTGCAGTTAAGAATTTCTCATTTATTACATAACATTCCATTAGAATTTTTGTAATTAAAAAAGCCAATCCATTTATTTTTCTGATTAACAAATGAATGCAAAACAGGGTCTATCAGAGGAAAAAAATATTAAAATAATTATGTGTTTAAAAAAAATGGCTAAATGCTGATAATTTGTTAGTGATATAATTTCTGCTTTTAAGTAAGCTCAAGGTAATTGATTTACTGAACTTTGTTGTGGGAAAGGCCAAGTTTGTTTTTTGCAAAACAATCATCAGAATAATGAAAACTACTGAAAATGCATAAGATAGCAGGTGAAGTCACAGAATTAAGGAATTATTTATACATAACAGTATAATATAATTATACATAATCTGGAATATATACAGTTAATTAATTTTTAAGTGAACAAACAGCTATTACTCTTCTGTTTCATGTTGGCTTTTATTGAAATACAAAAGTTTTTTCTTCTCCTTCCTGAAGTAAAGTGTTCTTGTTCTGAGTGCTCATTTAATTCACATAACCAAATAAATTTATTCTCCAGATTAAATTGCTTAAAAATACAGGTAAATATTAATGGTATTTTTTGTTAATTATAATATAGCTTTGTGCCCCCCCCCTTTTTTAACTGCTGTTGGGTTGGTTAACCATGGATGTTGTCTCTGGCAGTACTATGGTTAACTGGGAGTCTAATATCTTCAGTAGTACTGTGTATCTAAAATATGTGAGTACAAAGCGTTCACAAATGGATCGCATAGTTGGAAATTGAAGAGCTTCCCAGGAAACTTAGTAATTAAAAATACTCCCACTGAATTCAAAAGCAAAGAGAGCTATCTTCAATTCATTCTTTGGCCTAACTGAAATTCATTTCCTATTTGAATTCTCTGACATACCTTCTTTTATGCAAGTCTCTTATTTTCCAAGGGATGTTATTGTAATTATAACCAAGTTCAATATTAAGCAAGGCCTTTTTCCTCGTGCACTTAATTTTTTAATAGGTTGTATTATAAATGCTTTTGTGAATTCCTCACACCAGTCAATGAACACATTTATGCTAGTATTAATTACCATTTACTTGGTTTTACGCTACTTTCATCAAAAAGTATGGAAATGCTAATTTTTTAATGTACTGATATAATCACTAATCCTATTAGTAATGGGAGGAACCAATACATATATTATCACCAGTGATTTTTCAACAAATAAAAGGCAACTGCTTTTGAAATTTCAAAATAGTTTTGTATTTTATAGCATAATTTACAGATGATATTGCACAGAATTTATTAGCCAAAAAAAAAATTTTCAAAAATTTGTTTTCTGCAAAATCTGGTAAACAAGTTCTGCAGTAACAACATCTTCAACAGCCATGCCTGGAAAAAAACATGTACGGAATGAAATTAGAACAACAGTTTATTAAAAAAAATCCCCCTAATAATTCCAAGCAATAAAATAATAACTCAAAATATTGCATTGCACTGAAGAAAAGGGGGAAAATCTTACTGTAAAAGTTAGAAATTGTCAATTCATTTAAAACAGAAAAAGTATTTTGTATTTCTAATTTTTTTAAGGTTTGAAAAAAAAAAGCATATGAATATGACTGGTAACATAGCTGTTGCATTAATTAAGGTAAAATAACATGCCTAACAAATATTAATTTAGAAGTTGGATAACAAAAATCAGTGTTGTATTTCCAAATTTTCATAGGAGTAGTTTCGATGTTTTTCCCGAACCATCAACCTCAGCTGCCAAAGTGCAAATACTTGACTTCTAAATTAATAATAGCTACCTACAAAAATCGTCTGCTTTGCACGGGAAAATAAAACAATTTTAATTACAATTCTAAATAAATACGAAATCCTAACACTGCCCCTTTCCCAAGGACTAAATGTCCTGAGCAGTACAATCATTGGACAGGAAGCCAAACATAAACGAAAGCATCAGTGCAATAATAAACATTACATTACAACATCAAAATAAACAATAATTGCAATAAGTAACTTTCAGCAAATCAAATGCTAAATAGAAAAAGGACCATAGTCTTATACTATTTACAATTTATACACTACGTACTATGGCCATAGTAAGAAGCTAACCTGTCATAATGGACTACGTTAGTCTTAGAGTCGATGACTTGCAAATCTGAACCATGACATCGTCCAGCCTGTTTAGGAATGTAGGTTTCGGACAGAGTCCTTTGTGTCAAGTCAGACGCCAGAGCCACACCTTGTCTCTTTCGTTGAAGCGATGGCCAGTAGCTCTTGTGTCGTAGCGGGTCTTCATCTTTTCCATCGCCAAGTTGACTCGCTCTCGTGCAGAACGGTGCATCACTCCAAATCAGACATCTTGGATGTATTCCTCAGGCGATGAAGGCGCATCTGCAGGGCGGCCAAGCAAGACATCAGAAGGCAGATGAAGATCACAACCGATGAGCATCTGGAATAGAGAATTGCTGGTAGTCTCGGGTTTATCTTTGACCCTAGTATGATTTTGGTAGCTTTCTGAGCCGGGTCTTTCCGACAATATGTTGGCGTTTCGAGGTGAGGATCTCTTATGATGATAGATAGATATCTTCTATAGTTTGGAAAGCAGTTTGTTGTTTTTGAAGTCCAAGGTTAGGTTATTCAATTATGGCAAAGCACACGAGGGCTATCTGGCTAAAGGGAGGGATGCCTTCGTGGAGGACTTTCTAAGGGAAACTGGCTCGTATACATGTTACATAGGGGGAAAACCACGAAAACGCCCATGCAGCCAGCCCGTTCGCGGGATTCGAACCTCGGACCGAACTACCAGTGTTCAGCGTCTTTACCGCTCGGCCGCTGGTGGGCTTGAAGTCCAAGGAAAAATCGTATTCTCTTAAAAAGTCCAATCTGATTATGCAAATATCTGTAATGTCTGCCACATATGCCATGTGATGGTAAGCGGCACTTCAAAACAAGATGTTCACGTTTAACTTCCCTTCTACGTCTATTTTTTTGCCAAACGCAGTCTGGAGGGTAACACAAGTGATGTCCAAATCAGTTTATCTTTGAACAGTTGAGCTAAATCTTTCCAAATGATAGTAACATTAGCTCCTGTGTCGATGATCATATTGCAAGGAACTCCATCGATATGCCCATTAATGGATAGTCCATTACTGTTGCTACTCACTGCAGAAATCTTGAGAGCTTTAAAACAGGGTTTTTCACTACCTTTCAAAGTTTGCCCTGCATTATGGTCATTAATTTGCTTCCTGCCTCATTGCTGGGACATGATATTATTTTCCTTGCTATGAAGTGTTCTGCAGCTCCACAGTTCCAGCACTTTGGTTTTTTGTCACTCCTTTTCCATTTCATGGCGTTTAACTGTCTGTTTGTATCATCCGTCATATTTTCCATGCTATGGGGTGTTCTGCAGTCCCTTTGTATGTGGCCTTCAACACCACAGTTAGA
The DNA here is from genome assembly GCA_000611955.2 of Stegodyphus mimosarum. Classification (NCBI taxonomy): domain Eukaryota; kingdom Metazoa; phylum Arthropoda; class Arachnida; order Araneae; family Eresidae; genus Stegodyphus; species Stegodyphus mimosarum. Next base: position 188,668 of record KK119308.1, on the reverse strand, counting down.
GCACTTTAAGGTCCGTTTCTTGTCACTAATATATCATTTCAAGGCATTGACTTCTCTGGATAAATCATCTAAACAAGCCATCAATTGATCCACCGGCTCATGGACTTGCACAGCTCTGACTGGGTAGCGATCTCTACGAGTTGCCTGCTGAGCTGCCTCAAATTTCATGGCGTACACCAGAGCACTTTTTAAGTCCTTCACATCAGCCATTTGCAGCGCTTTCTGTATTGTAGGGACGGGATTTCCCTTGTTTCTCTTGAGCACTCCGTATAGGCAAGATGGGACAGCCTTTCAACACCCGTGGCGAGCTCTTGGAGTGTTTCATTGGGCTTCTGTTGATGTTATTTCAATCGAAGCCTGTTGTAGTCTTTCAAACATTTCTCCCCAATACGCTGGACAGAGCTTCGAAATCTAGTCTGTGGTTTTCGGGAAGAGTCTGCAGGATATCCGCTGCATCTGCTCTCAGAAAAGCGACGAGATGGCAGGCCTTAGCTTGGGAATCCCATCCGTTTGCTTCTACCGCTATTGAGAATTGTCTTATATACTTGCCAAGAGGTCTTCCAATCGTATGTGGATAACTTCAGGGAGGAACGAGAAGGCACGGATAAAAATTTAAATCCATCTGAATTGTTTCCTGCTGTCGCTATGCATTTCCTTAAGGTGTCAACTTCTTTGGTGGCGGCAGCAGAAACCCTCTCTTCAATTTTTTATTCGATTTGCTCTTGGATGGTTGAAATTCTTTGGTCAATTTGTTGCTCCACTGCAGAAACTCTTTCTTGAATTTTTCCAACTTTGTCTTCAACTGTTTCTATTTTGCCTTCCATAGCCTCAAATTTGGTTTCTATTATGCAGGTAATTTCTCTTTTCATTTCCTCTTGACCTGCTTGAATCTTTTCTCGTACAGCTTTTATGTCTTCTTTAACAGGTTCCTAAACAACTTTCATCTCTTCTTTAAAAGTTACTTGACCATCTTCCACCTTTTCTTTAACCAATTTCATTTCTTCTTTAACAGAAATTTGACCAGCTTCCATCTGTTCTTGCACTGCAGCAAAAGCACTGACGAGTTGTTTGAGTTGTTCTTCCATAGCTCTAGTGAATGGCATTCAAATCCCACTCCTGACGCCAAAAATTGTTGCATGCGTACGGTTTGTAATGGATTGAATGCACAAGTCGTTAAAAAGTTAATAAAATTTATTCTTTTCACAAGAAATAAAATACTGAAATATTTCCTCAGGGATATTCATACAATATCTCAAACATTAAACAGAACTCGATTCAAAACAGAGAAACTAATTCTATCTCGCAGCAAATTCGCTACAATAACAATAACAGCATTAAGTAAACAAACAGTTCGCTTCAAACAGCAGCAAATGAGCTATTTTAATTTGGCTTTTATAAGCTTTTTAATTATTCACTAGAACATTCTGGTAAAACCTATTTTCTCGATTTTTCATGATGTCAACAGCAATTATGAGATATTTGTTTATTAAATATTAAATTCATGTGCTCTTTTATTTTTACTTTTCCGAAATAGCTTTCTCTTGAAAAACCGTCTGCATTGGACGAGAAAATAAAACAATTTCAATTCAGTTATCAAAATTTTTATAATTAAATTTTGAGGGAAAGGTCATAATACAGTGGCTAAAAAATAAGTATGAAAACCTAAAAATTTTATTGCATTTATAGAAGATGAAAATGGTTCAAAGTAAGATTAAGTATACTGGAAAATTTTTGTTATAAAGAAAAATGTTATAGTTTAAAACATACCTAATGATTTGAAAAGAGTTGTTTTGTGCACATATGGGTGTTTTAAGCCCAAAATTACTTCACCTATTTCAGCATAAATGTCTGCCTAGAAAATATAATTGTATAACTTAATTTCTCTCAAATTATTAGAAATACTGGATTCAAGAATATAATATCAAATGAAAAATCTGAAAACAAAATAGTTTTGCTGTAAAATTTAATAAAGATGTTATCTTTACTCATTTGCAAAATACATTATTTTTACTCTAACATAGTCCAAAAGAACTTTAATAAACATTAAAGTTCTTGAAATTAAAACTACATTATAATTTGACTTGTTTCTTTCATCACAAATTTTCAAACATTTGAGTTTTGACGTGTTCATTAGCACTGTGCACACCTCATTTCCAGTTATGGAAGTCATAGTACATCTGTAGCAGTGCCTGTTTTGTTGATGTTCAAATAGAATAGTAGTTTGTTTGAAGAATTTGTGAAACAGTTTCAAAATGAATGCCACAATGATTGCTTTATTTTTAAATTAAATCATAGCCACAGGGACTTAATCAAAAAGTAGGTAGGTAGTAGAGTATTTTCCAGCTCCATCAAATGAATAAATTAGCTGGGCACATGTGATGCAAGTTATACATATGCCAAGCACAGTTCTGCAGAAAGTATTATCGCTGTTTTCATAAATTTTGTTGCAGTTTATATTTGTAAAATGAACATAGAAGCTGCACATTAACAGTCTGTCCATGCGGTTTAATTATATTAAATCACAGTAATATAAGGGGTGTTCAAATGAAAAGATACGAAATGTCGTAACGATCAGACCGGTTGAAATTTGAATATGGCGCTTTAGGTTAACACAGTGCGGCATCTAGGGATGCGAATGTACTGTCCGGTCTGGTTGTATGCATGCGGATGCAGGAGAGAAGCAGGCAGTTGTATATTCCGTCCAACTAATGCAGCAGGGCGTGTGAGGAGACATTGCAAAATTCGACGATTGAATAGCAGCAAGATGTTATCAGATTCTGACTGTGGAAGGCATTAAACCAGCCAATATTCATCATCGAATGATGGCTGTATACGGGGAGACTGCATGTACGAAAAGTCAGTGAGAAAGTGGAGTGTTCGAGTAATGATCTGAGACAGGCCACGTAAACATGGTAATCATGGCCGAACTCATCGACAAGGTAAACGACCTGATGAGAAATGATCAGCGTATCACGATGTGAATGTTGTCAGTGATGGTGGATGCCAGCGTTGGAATAGTAAGGACTATTGTGCGCGACAGTTTGGGTTACCGGAAGGTGTGCATGCAGTGGGTTCTGAAGAAGCTCAGTGAATCGCAAAAGGAACTGCATATGGAGGCAAAGTGAAACAGCATGCAATGGGAACATGCGTCATTACCTCCCCTTAAAGAATTCAAAGCTGTGCCCTTAGCAGACAAGTTGATGCTCACTTAGCATTCCGAGGTCCGATATTCATCGAATTCCTCGAGCACGGAAAAAACATTAACTGTGGCGCGTACTGTGAGACACACCGTAATCTACGCAAGTCCATCAATAGCAAATGGACTGTTCTGTTCACGGCGGGAGTGATTCTGCTTCACAATAACGCGCGTCCACATGTCTCCAAGGTCACAAAACGTGTAATGGCCAAGTTCAATTGGGACCAGCTTGAGCATCTGCCCGGGCATGTCGTCCTGCGATTTCCATGTGTTTGGTCTGCTAAAAACACATCTCAAACTGAAGGAAGCAGTGGAAGTCTGGCTTCTGTCACAGCCACAGGGAATCCTTCGGCTCGTGAAACAGTGGGGTAGTTGTGCTCATGCCTGTGATGATTTCTTGTGAAAAAAATATTTCAATTATACCCATAGTGTCATTTTGTACCTTTTCATTTGAATACCCCTTATATAAGAATCACCATAACCTCCACATTGCTGGGATTCTGATGAAATTTGATTTTCATAGTGACCTGTAATGATGCCACTTGTTCCATTAACCTTCTAGTTTTTTCTTAAATGATTTAGTCCCTGTTCCATCCAGCATTATGAACAATACAGTGTAAGAAAACCTCTCCTTTGCTCTCACAGCACTCCAAGTGGACTTGAGCAGCATGATATCATGTTCATTTTTTGCATTTTTATTAATTGATGTAAAACCCATTGTAATGTAATTTTCATCATGTCTAGGCATTTCTTCAGAATATGAAGCACAAAATTATGTGATAATTCTGTCTCTAAAAAGCTAACACAGAAACTATCTGGCAATGATCCATCTCGAGCTGTATGCCAATAAACCCACATTACCTCTTAACTAATATTATGGTGGCCTAGCTGAGACATGTCTGCCCCACTTTGATGCCCTTCATTGAAAGTTTTTACCCTCTGCAATTATTCTGAAAGGCAACATGGATTCTCCACACAGCTTACGAAGATCTATGTGACTCTGCTGTTCCTATGTTGAAAATATCGTAGCTACACATCTTTTGATCTCTCGACTCTCATAAAAGCATGGCACATTGGTGTAGCATTGCAAAGGATATTCCATTTGTTGAGAGGTAAATTAGATATCAGATTAAGGTGTGAAATAAGGAAGAAGCACTGGTTGTTTCATAGCTTATATAGAATAATGTCGCCGTGATTAAAGTTCCAATTAATGCATTTAAATTTTTTTTAAAATAACTTCATAGCATGGAAATAAAAAACGTTTAAGTAAATCTTATGTTTAGACTTTTAATGGGTTGATGCCCGTATTGAACTCTCTGAAATTTTCTAGGTATAAATGATGCTAATGCTAATTCAATTCAAGATAGGTAAATTCATAAGGACTAGAGATAATCCAATGCAAGAAAGATTTACTCCTTGACGTGAACTGAACGCACATCTCTTACATAACATTAGTCTCAGCATAAGTTCAAAATATCTAGCTGCAAAGGAGTTATGCCAAAAATATCTCTTTCAGCTAAAATTCGTCACTATCTTTCAAAACTGATAGCAGTACAGGTGAACTATTTTTTTTTTCAGCATTTTAACACCAAATAAGAGTTCCTTTCACTGCAAAAACGATGTCATTTGTTCTACATTTTGATTGCACTCAGTGAAAAACAATACCAGCTGCACTATGTTTTATTGGTATTAGCAATTTAAATTGTGACTATGGTGTTTTAAATGTTATGATAGATGAGTTTTATTTTGGAAGTTATTTTTCCTAATATATTTCTATACTGGTTGCCCCTTAAAATTGCTACAGCATGAATGAAAGCAGTTAACAAAATCATGTTTAATTAAAAATGCTTTACAACAGATGGATTAAACTATTGAAACTTAATAAGATAATTCTAAGGAACAGAACATGCAGAAACCAGTACTTTAAGCATTTACCTCTGGTAAAAATATCAGCTATTATTCATTTGACATGCAACTGAGTACTTGTTAAATTGTTAAAGGTTTTGTAGTTTACAGAGCCTTCAATTCTTCAGTTCTGTACCAGAATGCATCTCTCATATTGACTAACATTTTACCAATACGAGAAAAAATAGACATTTTCATTTGGTGAGAGAGTTTGAGAATATGCTAGTTAAGATAGAAGCTGAATATCTTGTGCACTGAGGAAATGTAGGACAGCAGAGCCACCATACCGACTCGCATTGCTCTCATGCAAAGGAGGCCAGGCAAATACAGCACATCCATGAGCATTAAAATCTCAGTAATGTAACGGGCTGATCAGATGCACGAACTAAAGGTTATAATGGGATGTGCATAAAATAGCATCCCAACTATCAACCCAGATCTTAGGTTGGTATGATAATTAAGAAGCAAGCATCCAACATTCGTTCTTCATTCATTCCTCCATGTACACTGTAGCACCATTTCAAAAGAAATCCAAATTCACTTTATAACGCATGAATATGGTTCTTTAACTCTTGATAATATGATTCTAACATTAAATACTCTCTCCATATCGAAATAATTGTCCTAAATACATAAATTATTTGTATTGAAATGATTGTTTCATTTTGGAAAGTAATGCTTTTTTCTGCTCTGTTACTAATATCAAAGCGGAGGTATATGTTATTAAGTACGATACAACTATGTGAGTATAATTAAGTATTTATTTGACTTTATGTTATATATTACTTATTTTCTTATTATTTACTTTTTCAATGGGCCACGTTAATGGATTCTCTTGCACAAGTAATGAATTCCGGAAGGGTGCTTTGAGATCGAAGCACTGCGTTTCTCATGTGTGGCAATTCACAATTATTTCCCCCATCAACCTAGGTACTGCATTCCATGACCTGCTGCAAAGTGAAAAAAGCACCTTTTAACGTTGTGATATGTTATACACTAAAGGGGGTAAAAACAACTTGAATAAGTTGGTAGGTGCAACTTATTGTTGTAATGTTTCTATGTCATTAAAGAATCCTGAATTCAAAATGTAAAGTCAGAGCTATTGGGAGGTTGACAGTACACAGCAGTGTTTGGCTCTGGCCCAAGGCCCAAGGCGTTGACTTCCGGAGTACCTTTGCAATTAAATGCAATTACCTCCACAACATAATTAAGAGAGACTGAGATAATTAAGAGTAAACAATAGCAAAGTACAGTAGGCAGAAAAGTTAAAGATTAAAAGTAGCAGGAAATAGATAAGAAGTCCAACAGTGGACAGGGGAAATCTTCAGACTTCTTTCACAAAGTGAAAAGAAGGGTGAAGAGGAGATTGGCTCTGGCACATCATGTCTTTTACCGATAGCCAGGTCGAGGGAAGCGGCCTGCAAGGCCTTCTTTGCAGGCGGGCGCCGACTGGCTTTTTTTTTAATGCAAAAGAAGTGCACTTACTGGGATGAAAAAAAAAAATAAATGTTCCTTCAATGCTTACACAGGACAGGGACCGTGGGAATTTGCGTCCCCCCTTTCCTCTCCAGCCCTACCATCAATGCCTTATCACCCATCCATCAATCGTTAGGTATAGTTCGAATGATCAAATTCGCTGAAACAACCTTGTATTTGGCGTACATTTAGTAAAATGCGTACATTATTTTAGTACATTTACTTCAGTAAATGTATGTAACTTCAGTAAATGTAAATCGATTTTATTACTTTAGTACATTTACTTCAGTAAATGTACTAAAGTAATGTACGCATTTTAGCACTTTAGTACATTTACTTTAGTAAATGTACTAAATTAATGTACATACATTTACTTTAGTAAATGTACTAAATTAATTTACTTTGGCGTACTGTACGCCAAATACAAGGTTGTTTCAGCGAATTTGATAGTTACATTGGCGTATTTCTCATCTATTATAGTTCGAATGCCTTATCTGCGACCATCAGCGAAAACACGCATGCGCCATTCGGACCGAATTATTCTCAAAATAGGGTGGAAGGATGGGGACTTTTTTTCCTTCCAGTATATCTCTTTCCAGAGAAGAGAAGTCTTTCACGTCGCAGCAAGTAATAAATAACACCCCTTTTGGACGAGTCTATGTGTTTTGGCAGAATGCCAGCCAGGGTTGCGTTTGAGACGGTAGAACTATACAGTGTCACACAAAGAAGTTCGAGTTGGGAATTCACGCTGTGAGGTCATTTTCCGTGTGTCTAGAAAGCCACGTGTTATGTATCATCTACACATTCCTTCTTGGTATTTACTGAGTAGTTGGCGAAGAAAATTTTCGATGCACAATAACCTTACTACTACTGGAAAAGAAAAGTCCATTTGATGAAGTACGTACTTATTTTATTTTACTTAATATAATTTCTATTTATCCTTATTTAATCGATTTTATTATATTTTTATTTAAAATATATACAGTGAAATACGGCTTCTTTTCAATGAAAATTTCTCTAAGGATGAGAAGGGGAGAACGAATTAGCCCTTTCTATGAGGGCAAATTTGTCATTTTGCCATATGTATGAATAAACACAGGCGCCAACTTTTCATTTTTTTTACGGGAGTTGGAGTGGGGGGCGGCAAGATTTGCACAGACGAAAATTCAGTCGTATAGAGGGTTTATTTTCTCTTTCGAGGAGAAGGGGGCTGCCGGGTTTATAGTCTAAGTCCAAATTCTCAATGTTTATACAATTTATTTAATGATTAGACTCCCCAATTAAGCATCTTGGTGTGTACGTGCACGCGTTTATACAGAAAGACAAAAGGCATATAAAAAGTCGCTTGAGAAGCTTACCCATTAAAGGCACGTAGGCTGGGGTGCCCGAGGTAAAGAACTGAAGTTTTGTATTCAGTTTTTTTCATAAAATGTTCAGAAACTTTATTAGATTTTTAATATTAAGTTGGCTTCTGGGGCTTCGCCCAAGGCCAACTAGATATCTACAGGCCTGCTATACCAATTTGTGACGCCAATCATTTCTACGGTAGACACATGCGACTGTTTCATTTATGTCACTTTTTATTTCAAACACAAAAGTCAAGTGAAATTAATTTGTAAAACTAATATTTTGAATTTTAGGATTAATAACTTACTATATTATATCGTAATGATATTTAAATGCTTTTCTACCGATTTATCAAACAGAAGATAAAATAAGATTTGAACGATATTGTAAATTTAGCGAAGCTGATTTAAATATACTGAAACATATCTGAACTTTTATACGGAAATAAAATTTGAAAAATTAAACGGGCAACATATGTACACAAAAATATTTATAAAAATTATACAGTATGTTAATATCAATAAAAATATAGCATATATAATGAACTAATTTTCATTTCGTAATAAAAAGAAAAAAATGTATCTTAGGCTCTAGGTAATGGAAATGTTGAAAATGTGGAACATTCTCTTTGATGATATGAGAGGCCAGGGTTATGACAACGGCGCAAATATGAAAGGGAAGAAAAATGGTCTTCAAAGTAACATCTTAAAAATAAATCCTCGTGCGTTTTCCTTCCTTGTGCCGCTCATAGCTTAAATTTAATGATTAATGATGCAGAAAAAGTGAATGCAGATACAGTTAGTTTTTTTTTCCGATAATTCAATAATAATAATTTTCCGATAAATACAATTTATTTTCTTCTTCTCCTAAGCGATGGGCAGTTCTTTTAAAAAACATTTCCTGTTTAACCTTAAAACCTCTCTCAAACACTAGATGGAAAAGCAAAATTGAAGCCATTCGACCTTTAAGATATCAACTAGGAGAAATTCTATGATTCTCTTTTTGAAATATCCGAAGGTAAATGCTTTTCAAGCGAAGTGCAACATGAAGCACGAAGTCTATGCACCAAAATCAAGGATTATAAATTTATGTGTTCCTTGATAGTTTGGCACAATTTGCTTCACAGAATTAACCCTGTCAGCAAATTATTGCAAGAAAAGTGTTTGAGTGTTACACTAGTTTTAAAGGCAATAAGTAACTTGAAGACATTCATTGAAGAATATAGAAACGACATCAATTACAAAAGTATTCTTGAGAAAGCCAAAGAACTTAGTGAAGAAGCAGATGGCGAGCCACAGTTTAAAGCTGTTGAAGAAGTCCGAAGAAGGAAAAAGAAATGTCACTGCGATTACGAACATGTTGATAAATCCCCTCAATCTCCAGAAGAGAAGTATAGGGCAAAATGTCTTTTTGGACACTGCCTGGACATCATTAAACGAAAGATTTGATGCAGTGAAAAATCGCTGCGATAATTTTAGTTTCCTGGGTAATTTATCAGAAATCGATAATGCAAATTTGAAAATCAAATGCAGTAAATTAGAAAAATTGTTACAGTGTGGTGGCAATAGAGATATTTACGCAGAAGAACTGTATGACGAAATAGTAGCTTCGAAAGACATTTTTACAGCCGGTATGAATGGCCCATTCCATATTTTGAACTTAATTGTGTCAAATAATTTGTGCTGCCCGAACTTCAGGATCGTACTGAAAATACTACTTAGCATTCCTGTTAGTGCTGCTAGTAGCGAAAGATCATTCTCCAAATTAAAATTGATCAAGACGTATTTACGGTCAAGTATATCGCAGGAAAGACTCATAAATCTAGCTTTGATTGCCATTGAAAATGAAATCTGTCAAGAAATAGATGCAAAGAAATTATAGAAAAATTTGTAAATATGAGATGTAGAAAAATAAATTATTCTCGATAAATTGTTAAAAACAATCCCAACAAATGCTTTCTTCTATAGAAAAATTAAAAGGGGGGACTTCAGCTATTTTGCAGGCGGGCGCCGGATAACATTGTTCCGGTGCTGCCAACAGCTTCCATAATATTATGCGTAAATCTTTCATTTTTAACGCAGTTTTATAAAAAAGAATGAAAATAAATCTACATAGAGCATCGAAATTCTGTTTCATAAAAGTAGAAGGTAATGTTTTCAAAACCATTTAAATTTTCTTACACCTTTTTTTTCATACCGCGAAAATCCTGAGTAGAAAAGAAAAGCTTTAATTTATCAAAATACTTTTAAACAAAATGAAACAAAAAAAAAATAATGCACATAAATATTATGTGGATAAACTCAGTAATTATATTGGTGTAAACAGAATTAAATATTAATATTGTTACGAAAAATTCGGCGGTTGCGCCTGTATGTAAGCTTTCCGGCATAGCACTAGGGTTGCCATAAAATAGTGTATGGTAGGGTTGCCAGATTGGCGACTTTATCGCCCATTTGGCGACCAAATTGGCGATATCCCATGGTCCAATCGGGAAGCTTCTAGAATAACTTCCTGTCGAGATATTTCTCGAAACGTGTCGAACTTAAAGGAAAGCTATATAAACCCTTGCGTTTCTGAGTCTAGTTAGTTGCGAGTTAATTGTGAAGTAGTGTGAGCGTTGTGATCATTGTGAGAATAGCTACGCGAGAGTTTTGTGAACGGAAAGCAATCGAGATAGTGCTTTGCCGTGAAGCTATCTTTACAGTATAGCTTGACAGTGTATTGGTGATTGTTCCACGGTGTTTTATTATAAGTTTAGTGTTGCCGTGAAGCTACCTTTACAGTTACAGCCTGAAGCTGTGTTGCTGATTGTTTCAGCGTATTTATTGTAGATTTTCGACGCTTTTAAAGGTGATTTTGGAACTGTGCTGTAAATAGTGATTCTTGTAAATAAATTGTGCTTTTTATTGTTCTGCATCGTGTTTTCATCGGATACTCTCAAATCTACGAACCCGTAAAAACGCAACAACTGGTGTCAGAAGTGGGATTTGAGAGTGAATGCCAGTCACCCGTCTACAGAAGAAGACAATGGCGGAGGAAATGAAAGCTTTAATGGACATGTTAGCAGCTCTGAAAGCCGGACAAGAAAAGATGGACGCCAGACAAGAGGAGATGAAACAAGACATGAAAGCCAGACAAGAAAAGATGGACGCCAGACAAGAAGAGATGAAACAAGAAATAAAAGCCGGACAAGAAAAGCTTCAAGAGCAACTGCGACAGATGGAAATGGAGCAAAACAAGGTTAGAAGCGACATCATGGAGCTTAGAGAGGAAACCAAAACCAAATTACAAGATATGAAAGAGGAACTGAAGGAGGAAGCTGCAACTAAAATAGCCGATATGGAAGAAAGATTCGAAGAAAAATTTAGGAAGTTTCGGGAAGAGGTAGACATGTTGAAAGAAAAACGAACTGAGCCGAAGAGAGAAATTGAAGATTTTAAGATTCTCCCAGGTTCTCCTCATACGGCAATCAAACCCAGTACGTACGACGGAAAATCGTCGTGGAATGTGTACAAGACCCAGTTCGCCATCGTGGCTGACACTAACAGATGGGATTCCCAGATGAAGGCATCACAGCTAGCTGCATCACTCCGAGGCGATGCTGCAGATATCCTAGGAGTTCTGCCACAAGACCAGATTTCCAGTTTTGATGCCCTCTCGAACGCACTAGAACTCAGATTCGGAGAAAAATGCGTAAAGGACTGTAGCCGTCTCCAACTCAAAACCCGCCAACAGAAAACGACTGAAAGCCTCCAAGAACTAGCAACTGATATTGAAAGGCTGGCGCACCATGCATATCCGGACTGTCCACCCGATGTCCGTGAAAATCTGGCCCTTATGCATTTCGTCGATGCAGTCAAGGATCAGGAAATTCAGAAGGCTCTCAGGTTGGCAGATTTCAAAGACCTGAAATCTGCATTAATCTATGCGATGAAGTTTGAGTTGGCTCAGCAGGCAACTCGAAAAGATCGTCATCCGATCAGAGCGGCTAAAGTAGAAAATGAAAATTTTGATGTCAGAAAATTTAAACAAGAAATGTTAAAAGAGATTCGGGAAGCGTTAAATAAGCCAAATAACAGAAACACCGACAAGAAAGCAATGAAGTGCTGGAATTGCGGACTCGAAGGACATCTGCGCAAGAACTGTCACGTGAGCCAAGACCGGGAGGCAGCTCCAAGGAAACTAAAATGCGGCAATCTCACGGGGCGGAGGTTGCCAGGCAGAGATGTAGCCTCTCTGAAAGTTCTTCAGATCTCGTCAATGAGCGGCGGAGATAACGGATTGTTCGTCGAAGGATACGTGAATAAACACCCTTGTAAGATGATCATCGATACGGGAGCCAACGTAACCATCGTCAGAACAGACGTAGCGCGGGAACTAAACGAGACTTTGCGCTGGACTCCGCCCTGTGTGACTCTACAGACAGTGACAGGTGACAAGATCCCCATTGAAGGTAAAATTAACATCACCATTACCTTCGGAAATGAGACTTACCAGCACTTGGCATTCGTCGCTGACATCGCGGACGAATTAATACTTGGACTAGACTTTTTGCGGAAATATGACTTTACACTGGACTTCAAACGCAACGAAATGCACTCTGCGAGGGAGGATATACCCGTGTTTGAAGTGAAGAGTGATATTCCTTCAGCTCACCAAGTAATAGCGAAAACGGACGTCACGATCCCTCCGATGACAGAATTACTAATATCCGGCTGCATAGAAAACAGAAATAGCTTCAAGTTTGGAATAATTGAATATCCCGAAAATAGCTCGAGAAATGTATTAGTCGCCTCTACATTAGTGGACCTCTCCAAAAATTTCGTCCCCGTGAGAGTGGCGAATGTTAGCCATAGTCCGAGAACAATCCAGAAGGGTAAAGTGCTAGCAACCTGCACGCCGGTTACGTGCGTTTACAAGGCCCCACCTGCAATGCCCACTGAGTCAACAGCGAAATTAATTGATGAACTGCTGCAGAGAACAAACTTAACCGCCGAACAGAAATGTGCAGCAGAGAAAACAATTAGTGAATTTGAAGATCTATTTTCTCGAACATCCAGAGATGTTGGCCGCACGAAATTGACACAACATCGAATTGACACGGGTGATCACTCACCGATCAAGCAACATCCCAGACGCCTACCATTCGCAAAGCAGGAAGAGGTTGGAAATCTTCTAAAGGAGATGCAAGAAAGTGACATCATCGAGCCATCCACAAGTCCATGGGCATCTCCTATAGTTCTCGTCCGGAAGAAAGACGGCTCGACAAGATTTTGTGTCGACTACCGGAAGCTAAATAATATCACTAAGAAAGACAGCTACCCTCTTCCGAGGATTGACGACACACTAGACACGCTATCAGGACACAAATGGTTCTCCACTCTGGACCTTAAGAGCGGATACTGGCAAGTGGAAATTCACCCGGACGATAGAGAGAAAACTGCGTTCACTACTGGCCAAGGACTGTGGCAGTTTAAAGTTATGCCGTTTGGACTCTGTAACGCCCCTGCAACATTTGAACGCTTGATGGAAACAGTGCTTCGTGGCCTATCTTACGAGTCCTGTCTGGTTTACCTTGACGACATCATTATAGTGGGCCGTACGTTCGAGGAACATCTAGAAAACATCAGGAAGGTGTTCCAAAAATTGAAAGATGCCAACCTCAAACTAAGTCCTTCTAAATGCAAGCTGTTCCGCAGCGAAGTCACCTATCTGGGTCACATCATCTCCGCCGAAGGTGTCCGTACGGATCCAGAGAAAGTTTTGGCAGTCAAGGACTGGGAACGCCCTGTGGATGTTCATCAACTTCGGAGCTTCCTGGGACTCTGCACTTATTACAGAAGATTTGTAAAGGGGTTCTCCAACATCGCAAGACCTCTGCATAGATTAACGGAAAATAAACAGAAATTCGTGTGGACTGAGGAATGCGAAAAATCTTTTAATGAGCTGAAGACGGCATTAACATCTACGCCTGTGCTCGCATATCCCCAGATCGACAAACAATTCATACTTGATACGGATGCAAGCAACGAAAGTGTTGGAGCTGTCCTTTCCCAGATGATTGACGGTGAAGAGCGAGTGATAGCCTATTGGAGTAAGTGCTTGTCAAAACCGGAAAGGAATTATTGCGTCACTCGGAAAGAATTGCTCGCTATCGTAAAAGCCATAGAGCATTTCCATCATTATCTCTATGGCAGAAAATTCTTGCTCCGCACCGATCATGCTTCCCTAACTTGGCTATTGAATTTCAAAAATCCTGAAGGACAGATAGCCAGATGGATTCAAAGACTCCAGGAATATGACTTTGAAATAAAACATCGTAAAGGCTCCTCCCATGGAAATGCGGATGCTTTATCTAGGAAGCCTTGTCCTGCGCATTGCGGGTATTGTTCAAGAGCACAAGCTAAGTATGGTTTGGCGAATCCTAGCATCCGACAAGTAACATCTTCAACAGCATCGGAGCCATATCCGTGGAGTCATGAAAGAGTTAGAGAAGACCAGTTGGCGGATCCCAACATTAAGCCAATAATAGAGCTGAAGGAATCATCGGCTACGAAACCCAAGTGGCAGGACGTTTCCATCTTCAGTCCTATGACTAAAAGGTACTGTGCTCTCTGGGACTCACTTCACCTTCGAAATGGAGTCTTATATCGACTGTGGGAAAGCGACGATGGAACTAATAAAAGATGGCAGCTGCTGCTTCCTCAAAACCGAATACCTGATGTCCTGAAAGAAATACACAGCAGCCCAACAGGAGGGCATTTCGGCTATATGAAGACATTAAACAAAGTTCGAGAGCGCTTCTTTTGGAGTTCCGCAAGAAACGACGTTGAGAAATGGTGCCGGTCTTGCGATGCCTGTGCAGCCAAGAAAGGACCAAAGGAACGCTGTCGCGGAAGAATGCAGCGATACAACGTTGGAGCGCCTTTCGAGCGAATTGCCCTTGATATACTGGGACCTCTGCCATGGACTAAAGATGGCAACAGATACATTCTAGTTGTCATGGATTATTTTACGAAGTGGCCTGAAGCATATCCAATTCCAGACCAAGAGGCTGTCACTACGGCTGAAGTCCTGTTGCAGAATTGGGTATCTAGATTTGGAACTCCCCTCCAGATTCATACCGACCAAGGCAGGAACTTCACTTCGGCTGTGTTCAAAGGACTGTGCGACTTATTGGAAATAAAGAAAACACAGACCACCCCGTTACATCCGCAGTCTGACGGCATGGTGGAGAGATTTAACCGCACAATCTTGAACCACCTATCGCTTATGGTTTCCAAGAACCAAGAAGACTGGGATCGTAAGCTGCCCCTGTTCCTGCTTGCTTACCGTAGTGCCGTCCACGAGAGTACCGGCTATTCCCCTTCTCAAATGCTCTTCGGTCGTGATCTCCGTCTTCCGAGTGACCTGCTTTTCGGCCGTCCTCCGGATCTACAGTCCTCTCCTGAGGAGTACGTTCAAGATCTCCAAGCCCGGTTGGAAACGATGCACAGGTTTGCTCGAGAGCGAATTAACATCTCGACGGACAGGATGAAGAAGAGGTACGACGCAAGAGCGACCGAACATAAGTTCCAGGAAAACGACAAGGTTTGGCTGTGGAATCCGAGCCGTCGTAAGGGCATTTCTCCCAAACTGCAATCGCATTGGGAAGGTCCCTACACAGTCCTCAACAGACTGAATGACGTCGTAATACGGATCCGTAAGTCTCCCAATTCCAAACCTAAGATTGTACATTATGATAGGTTAGCTCCATACTATGGCCATAGTAATTAGTGATAGTTATTTTTGTTATGGGTACCCCGTATTTCGTAATGTTTTTATGTTTAATTGTATGATTTATGCATAGTTGCTTGTACATAGATCTTTGTAATTAGTGTAAATGTTTTTGTTATTTGTAAATACTGTAAATATTTGCAAATTTTGTTATTATTGTAATTTATTTGTTTTGTAGCTTTTTCGATTATTTCTTTTTGGCTCCCAGCCAGGGATTGTACTGCCCGGGACGTGCAGTCCTTGGGAGGGGGCAGTGTTACGAAAAATTCGGCGGTTGCGCCTGTATGTAAGCTTTCCGGCATAGCACTAGGGTTGCCATAAAATAGTGTATGGTAGGGTTGCCAGATTGGCGACTTTATCGCCCATTTGGCGACCAAATTGGCGATATCCCATGGTCCAATCGGGAAGCTTCTAGAATAACTTCCTGTCGAGATATTTCTCGAAACGTGTCGAACTTAAAGGAAAGCTATATAAACCCTTGCGTTTCTGAGTCTAGTTAGTTGCGAGTTAATTGTGAAGTAGTGTGAGCGTTGTGATCATTGTGAGAATAGCTACGCGAGAGTTTTGTGAACGGAAAGCAATCGAGATAGTGCTTTGCCGTGAAGCTATCTTTACAGTATAGCTTGACAGTGTATTGGTGATTGTTCCACGGTGTTTTATTATAAGTTTAGTGTTGCCGTGAAGCTACCTTTACAGTTACAGCCTGAAGCTGTGTGGCTGATTGTTCAGCGTATTTATTGTAGATTTTCGACGCTTTTAATGGTAATTTTGGAACTGTGCTGTAAATAGTGATTCCTGTAAATAAATTGTGCTTTTTATTGTTCTGCATCGTATTTTCATCGGATACTCTCAAATCCACGAACCCGTATAACGCAACAATATTTTCTGATTAAACATTGGTTCAAACTTCATATAGAATTTCACAAGTACCTACAATAAATTACGACAATTCAGATCAAATAAACTTCAATATAGAAAATTATGCTGAAAAATCACTAGGGATCGAGGGATGAAATTTGCACAATTTAAGTTTCAATAATTTAACCGATTTCATTTATTGCTGCAAAACACTTTCCTTAGTAAAGGCTAAAAATTAAAAACAGAGAAATTTGTTGATCTACCGGAAGAACGATTGATGTGGTGAAAAACTGGAAGAGTTGGCAGTTATGTCTCTATTGAGGGCATCTGGAGATCTAATATGTCATTCTTTGTGGAAGTTGAATAATGTGGTACAATTATCTGCAGTTCCAGTGTGCTACAATTCTCTCATGACTGAAATCTGAAATATTCTAGTATGAGCTCCTTTCTCTTGCATGAGGCATGGCACGATCTCCAATACAAAAAATAATAAGTAAATATGATTTCTGAATGAAAAATCAATATTTTAATCTGCTGTTTTATACTTCTTTCATTAGTCTTGCCTGTTATGTGCATATTACATGAAATGTTAATCATTTGCATGTCCTTCCTTTTATGCTTCATTGTGTGGCCATTTTAGTAGCCAGCAGCATGAAGTTACTTTGTCCCACGAAGCATTATATTGAATTTACTCTGATTTGTTAGTTTCAGTTTATAAGAAATTAAATTTCTAGTAAACGTCTTATTTCATTTTTTACGTCCACTGGGTCTGCAGTGACCCATACTATAAATTCGAATTATGTTAAAAAATCCAGAATCACTTCTGATTACTTCTAACACCTCTGAAAAATATCCGGTTACTTAAACTGTTAATAAGTCAAAAATTTTTAAAAATCAACTCTGAAAGGGTTAGAATAAAAAAGTTAGGAATTAAGCAGCTAATTAATTTTAAAAGGAAAACATATTTAACAGCTCTGTACCTATTCTTTTTCAATAAAGTTTGCATCTTTTAGTACGGTAAAAGGCAAATCGAAAATAAATAAAAAAGACTTTTTCATTTATTTTCTGTTCAGGATGGGGTGGAGGGCATTATGGCAATGTTCTTCCATGTAAGGAACTAAAATAAGATTAATGTCCATGTATTTATTTTGTATGATTATTTTACTTAAAAAACTAAGGAAAATTATACCATTATTCATAGCCTACAGATGGTTCCCTGCTTCTTCGAGAATCTTTGAAGTGCAAAAATAGCATCAGACAGTAAAAATAAATAATCTTATTTAAATACCCCCCCCCAAATTAATTTATCATTTGTATGAGTCTCGTAAAAGCACAGATAATTTTTACTTACCTTAGATTGTATAATATCCCCAGATTCTGCAAGAGCTGCTTCTCTGCTGTCAACATATATTACAGATGATAATATCAGGTCATTTTCCAATTCTTGCCATTCAGGAACAGGTGCCCCAACAGCTAAAGTAGAACATTTTCTCTCAGAAACAAATAGTAATTACTAAAGCTTTATTTCACAAAATTATTTTTCAAGTGCATAATTTTAAAATATAAAATTGTCCTAAAACTCATGTAATGTGTATAAATTTTCACACTTAATGTGAAATACTTTTATTAAAGTCTATAACCTAGTTTAGCTTACCAAAAGAACTGAGATAAAAAGTTGTGCTAGCACATCAATAACTATGAAAAAACTTTATTATCGTAGGAAAAAACACAGTCCTTCAGTAATCACCTGCCAAATCTACAAATTTCTACCAAATTATTGGAAAGCATCAAACATCATCGGCACGTCCACTCCTAGTTGAAACCCTAAATCGACTTCCCTATAGCATGAATAACCTCCTCTCTACGTTATAATGTATCCCTTGCAGTGAAATCTTTTATTTTGACAAAGTTATTACAGTCATAGGAACTCACATCAGGTAAATATGATAGATATTCTAGTAACTCCCATCGCTCCCTTCGCATGGGTATCCATGACCGCGTTTGTATAATGATCGCGGTTGGCACCTTCCACAGCGGAAAAAACTGGCCAAAAGATATAAGCTTCTTCTACTAAAGTAGAAGAAATTGATTTTTGAACTTGATTAAAAGATATATTATTGTACGCTTGAGTGCAAAATTAAGAGAGTTTGAAAATTATGTTTATTTTTACAAAAAGAATTGACCAAAGCTACTAATTATGCAAATATTCAGAGTCGAATGTGTCTGTGCAGCTGTGACTGTGAAGAGGATATTAGCGAATAAAGGTTTTTCGGTGATTTGCGTGCTCGTATCCTTTAAAGACATTCGTCATGTTTCTTGCAACAGTTGGGTAAATTTTATAAGGTATCAGGTAAAATGAGCAGCCACGAACATATGGGTGACGAAATGAGATGGAGAACTGTCGGTAGACTGCAGGCAAGCCATAAGTGCAGGTGGCTACAGAGCTCAGTATAATGCCAGTGTAGTGTGCAATTTGCGAAAACAGTTTCAGAACACTGGATCATATCGAAAAGACTTGAATAAGGTCGTCTAAGATCCACAACGACGAATGAGGATTGTTATTTGGCATTTTCAGCGCAGCGACACAGATCTTACGTCAGCTGTATGCTGCCACTGGAACCAGAGTTTCACTGCCTGCAGTTGTCCGAAAGCTTCATGAGAGAAGGCTGTATAAAGTAAAGCGAGTTCCCTTTTAACTGTTAAAACTATTTATTTATAAGCCTAGACTTTTATATTGTTACGAATTTGTACATACATAGATAATTTTAGTGCAATTATATGTGAAACTGTTGTATTTTTCTGTGTAATTTAACGAGAAAAAAATTAAAGACACAAGCTATGCCGGAGAAGTAAGAATACATGGGCAAATCCATTTAACATTTAATAAATGGACATCTCGTTAATTTGGCGAGATATCTCCAAGCTGCCTACGGTTTTGGCGACTAATTTGTGCCGCTAAATTTAGCGAGAAAACGCCAAATTTGGTGACATTTTGGTCTGGTCCCTGTATCACCGTAATAGGTATTGTAATTGAATAAATTTAATTGATCACTATATTAGCTGTAATCTAACTCCCAGTGATTTCGAGAAGCAAAAAACAAGACATCTCTCTGCTTTGTCTGTCAGTACTAGAAATATCTCGACGGCCGGGTGAAAGCTATATAAGGCCGGAGGGAGCATCTCCTCTCAGATGTTGTTAGCTCAGCGTGAGTTTAGGGAAATGCCTCCCGTTTAGCTGCCTTTGCATTGCTTTGTGTTTAAAGCTCTGAGTAGTTTGAAGTGTTACTACTGATTGCACTCTGTGATACTGTGAAGAGTTGTACGACTACTTTTGTGAAAGTTCTAAATCTCAAGAGTGTTTCTTTTGATAAAATTAATTTTATGAACCTATCATCTGAGCTGCGTGCCTTCAATCTATTACGAACCCATACGCACGCAACAATATATTACAGAACACTGTAATAACTCCAACTACCGTTAATATGCCGCGATTGTCGTGCAAGTAATGCACCACGTATTCCGGCTGCCTAGTAGTGGTGTTCCACTGTGGGCCTGGAGGTAGACTGATACCTAAGCTGTCATGTCATGTAACTGCAGAGGTGCTTAACTTTGCAAGTTTAAAATAAACAAAAAAAACTCTTCATTTAAAATTTCAAAATAGAATAAGTTGAAATGCATCATGTGGCTGCAATCCAGTGCATTTTGGAAGAATTTCTTGTTGATCTTGTGAAGACACTTGGACAGAACCAACGAGGTTAAAGTAGAAGGAGGGAAGGTTCTACTCAAACTGTGAATCTTGGCGGCCATGTTACTATTACTGCTGTGAGTTGAGCAAGAAAGTCTGTCATTGCAACATTTTTAATCCAAAGGGGCAATTTGCCCAGAAAGACTATTAATTTCGCTTGTCATTTTGCGTTGATTCACTAAAAGCGTTGTTTCCCTTTTCAAGTTGTCGCCACCAAATATTATCGCCCTGTATAATATTTACAGAAATCAAACAATGAAGAATCTGCATAAATGTATGTATGTTTCTCGCACTGTGATAAAACAACGGTACCATCAAATTTTGAATAATCAACGTTTCCACCCGAATATGGGCATAAGGGAGCCCAAATTTGAAATTTGGAATTTGTTTTATTATCGATTTCATATTTTGTAAAACTTTAACTAATTTGATTAAGAGTCTCAAGGATTTCAAAGCGAGCAATGGCAACATTGTAGAGAAAAAAAAAATTTTATCTTCAGCGAGCGAAACTGTGAATCAAAAATTTTAAAGACATGCTCATTTTAAAATTATTTTGCGATATTGTTCTGGAACTAAATTTTATCTTTTAAGTGCGAAGAACATAATATTTAATAAATAAAGGTAACACATAAAATGTTAAAAATACGCCCCTTTGGACGTAATTTATTTTTTTTTTTGTTGTTGTTAAAGCATGGGATCTTGTGTTACATATGGATGCACTAACCGATTTTCTAAAATGATTCCTGAATTCACGATTTTTCTAGATTTTTCTGGATGGCAACAGTAATTACGAGATATTTATTTATTAAGCATTAAATGCATGCACTCTTTTATCTTTATTGCTATTTTTTTATCGACGTAGCATTTTCTTCAAAAATCGTCTGCGTTGCACTGGGAAATAAAAAGGAATTTTAATTACAATTCTAAATAAATAGCCAAATATATGTGAAACTCGTAACATTGCCCCCTTCCCCAGGACTGCACGTACCGGGCAGTACAATCCTTGGACAGGAAGCCAAACTTAAACTAAGGCCTCAGTGCTATAATAAACATTACTTTATAATAACAAAATAAACAATAATTGCAATAAGTGACTTTTAGCAAATTAAATTCTATCCAACGCTGAATACAATTCAAATACTATCAAATACTAAGTACAATCAAATACAAATGCTATCTAATACAAATACTTATTAAATACTAAATACAAATAGGACCATGGTCTTATACTACTTACATTATTATTTACAACTATATACACTACGTACTATGGCCATAGTAATGAACTAACCTGTCATAATGAACGATTTTAGGTTTAGAGTTCGATGACTTAAGGATCCGAACCACGAGGTCGTTCAGCCTGTTTAGGACTGTGTAAGAACCATCCCAAGGTGACAGTAGTTTCGGAGAAAGTCTATTCCGTCGAGTGCCACTCCAGAACCACACCTTGTCTCCTTCGTTGAAACGATGGCCAGTAGCTCTTGTGTCGTAGCGGGTCTTCATCTTGTTCGTCGCCAAGCTGACTCGCTTTCGTGCAGAACGGTGCTTCACTTCAATCCGGGCCTGGACATCTTGGATGTATTCCACAGGCGATGAAGGCGCATCTGCAAGGCGGTCAGATAAGAAATCACAAGGCAGACGAAGATCACGACAGATGAGCATCTGGGCTGGAGAATTGCTGGTAGTCTCTGGTTTCTGTTCGATCTCAGTATGATTTCGGCAACTTTCTGAGAAGGGTATTTCAGACGACACGTCGGCGTTTCGTGGTGAGGATCCTTTCTGAGGATCGATAGTCATGGCCTCAAACGCTGAAAACAGTTTGTTGTTTTTGAAGCCTAAGGAAAAATTATGTTTCCTTAAAAAGTCTAATCCTAGTATGCAGGGGTCTGTAATATCCGCCACATATGCTGTGTGATGGTAGGCGGCACTTCCAAAGGTGATGTTCACATTTAACTTACCTTCTGCATCAATTTTCTCGCCGGACGCAGTCTGGAGGGTAACACAGGAGAACGTCCAAATCAGTTTTTCCTTAAATTTTTGAGCTAAATCCTTCCGAATTATGGTAAAATTAGCTCCTGTATCAATGACCATACTGCAAGGAACTCCGTCGATATGCCCATTAATGTGTAGTCCGTTACTGTTGCCACTCGCTGCAGAAATCTTGAGCGCATTAAAACAGAATTTTTCACTATCGTTCAATCTCACCTCCGCGTTATGATCATTAAATTGCTTCCTGAGTCGTTGCAGGGAAATGATCTTATTTTCCGCACCTCGAGGTGTTCTGCAGTTCGTTCGTAAGTGGCCTTCAGCTCCGCAGTTCCAGCACTTCCGTTTCTTGTCACACGTTTTCCATCTCATGTAATTTAATTGTCTGTTTATATCGTCCGTCTTATTTTCCGAGTTCTTTAATATTCGGCAATTCCCTCGCATGTGCCCTAAAGTACCGCAGTTCCAGCACTTTATTGTCGGTTTCTTATCACCAATATTCCGCTGCAAGGCATTCACTTGTCTTGTTAAGTCATCTAAAGGACCCATCGACTGATCCACTGGCTGGTGGACTCGCACAGCTCTGACTGGGTGGTGACCTCTACGAGTTGCTTGCTGAGCTACCTCGAATGTCATAGCTTACACTAGAGCGCTTTTTATATCCTTCACATCTGCCATTCGCAGTGCTTTCTGTATTTCAGGATCCCGGATGCCGTCGATAAAGTACTCCAGGGACAGGATTTCCCTTGTTTCTGTCGGGCACTCCGAAAAGGCGAGGTGGAACAGCCTTTCAACATCCGTGGCGAGCTCCTGGAGTGTTTCCGTAGGCTTCTGTTGAAGGGATTTTAACTGCAGCCTGCTGTAATCTTTTAAACACTTAACACACTCTCCAAAACGCAGCTTATAAAAGCACCGGACAGAGCTTCGAAATCTAGCCTTTTGTTTTCGAGAAGAGTCTGAAGGATATCCGCTGCGTCTGCTCTCAGAGAAGCGGCAAGGTGACAGGCCTTAGCTTGGGAAACCCATCCATTTGCTTCCGCAACTATAGAAAATTGTATCTTATACACTTACCAGGAGGTCTTCCCATCATATGTCGATAGCTTCAAAGAAGGATGCGCAGGCATGGCTAGGAATTTAAAAGTATCCGAATTGCTTCCTGCCGTCGCTACGAATTTCTTTAAAGTATCAACTTCTTTCGCAACCGCAGAAACCTTGTCATCAATTTGTTTTTCGATTTGGTGTTGGACGGCAGAGACTCTTCCTTCGATTCGATGCTCCACAGCAGAAACTCTTTCTTGAATTTGTTCTTTCATAGAAGAAACTCTTTCTTCAATGCGTTCAACTTTATTTTTAACAGCGACAATTCTGCCTTCCATGGCCCCGAATTTATTTTCTATTACGCTGGTAATTTCTCTTTTCATTTCCCCTTGGCCTGCTTCAATCTTTTCTTGAACAGCCTTCATTTCTTCCTTAACAGATTCTCCATCTTTTCTTGAACAGAATTCATTTCATCTTCAATAGATTCTTGAACAGCTTTCACCTCCTCTTTCACGGAATCTTGGCCAGCTTTAATTTCTTCTTTAAATGCAGCAAAGGGTGCCATAAATTGCCTTAATTGTTCTTCCATTGCTCGTGTAATCGGCATTAAAAAAAATCCCACTTCTGACACCAAAAATTGTTACGTGCGTACGGGTTCGTTATATATTGAATGCACAAGTCGTAAAAAGTTAACAAAAATGTATTCTTTCCAAAAGAAATAAATTAAAATGCTGAAATATTTCTTTACAGATATTCGCACAATATCTCAAACGTTAACAAAAACTGAGTTCAAAACAGATAAAATAATTCTATCTCACAGCGAAATCGCTACAATCAATACAGCATTAAGTAAACAAACAGCAGTTCGCTTTTTACAGCTACAAGTATAACAGCAACAACAACAACAACAACTACAATTGAGATGAGAATGGCGAGGAGAGTGGTTCGAAAACCAGGGTGCATGGGTCAAAGGACCCTACCCCTCATCGAATGCATAAGTATGATTCTAATAAATTGGAAAGTACAAAATAACTTAAAAATAAGTAATAATAGATTTTTTTTAAAATATATAATTATATATATGAAAGGTACTAATTAAAGTAAGTAAAAACAAAAAGAAGGGGAGCTATTATCAATAACTTGCCCTATGAAAAGTAAAATTTAAAAGTAAATAAAGCCATTCAAAATCCCACGAAAAAACCGAAAATGCCTGTTTAGAAAGAGAAGGCCGCTGAGCTGGTGACACACTAATTATATGCGTAAAGAAAAAAAAATCATGATGTTAGGTAACATGCGAATACAGAGGTGCACTCAATCCGATTAAATGTATAAAAATATAGAACAGGAGAGGAATACAATGCAAATAACACTTGATAAATACAAAATACAATAATGCAACAGAATTGTCGTACAAGTCATTACAACAAAATAATAGGCATTAATCAAGATTAACATTTAAGATAGCCCGAGGGCGTCTAACATTGACAATATCATTGACATCATAGTCATAAATGGTCATGGTGGGATTGTTAAGATCCCCCAGACCTTCAAAAAACTTACGTGCCAGACGGCAACAATAACTTTTAATATATTCAATTTTAAGTTCGTCATGCAAGCGCTGATTTCTAATGTACCATGGGGCACATACTATTTGGCGTAGAACACTGTTCTGCGCTGTTTGTAGTTTTTTGCGAATAGACTTACAAGAGTACGCCCACACAGGGCAAGCATAACAAATAATAGAACGCAACAAGGATTTATAAATAAGTAACTTATTATCTATAGATAGAACGGAGTTTCGAGAAATTAAGGGGTTAAGTATTTTTTGACGTACTCGAAACTTTTTAAGACTACTTGTAATATGTGGGTTCCATGATAACCTTTTGTTGAGGATCACCCCAAGATAAGGGACTTGCTTGGCCCAGGGGATGGTCTCTCCATATAACTGTAAATTTTTAGGAGTTTTCACTTTTTTGGTGAACAGGATGGCTGCCGTTTTATCAACGTTTATCTTGATTTTCCACTTCACTAGCCAAGTCTCTAGTAATTGTAAGTGGTTTTGTAATCGTTGAATTGCTGAACCAATAAATGCACTTTGTGTGAGGATCGCAGTGTCATCAGCATACATTGCGAGTGTCGTGTCAGGTGTGGTGGGGATGTCGTTCACGTATATGTTGAATAATGTGGGGCCCAAAAGAGACCCCTGGGGGACTCCAGCCTTTATGGGTCTGGCTGTTGAATGTGTGCCTAATACGTGAACGACAAAGTGTCTACCGGTCAGGTAGGATTTAATTATGTTAATGATGTAGCCTGGGAGACCCAGACAGTGTAATTTGTATATAAGGGCATCCAGCCATACACGGTCGAAGGCCTTAGCGACGTCTAGAAAGACTCCTCCTGTGACTCTTTTCCGTTGAAATCCACCAGTGATCATTTCAACAACCCGATAAAGCTGATGAGTTGTAGAATGCTTACTACGGAAGCCGAATTGGTAGGGAATAATTGAGTTGTTCTGCTCCAGATGCTCATTGACTTTTTTAAGAATAACTGCTTCCACCACTTTGCTTAGCGTAGACAGTAGACTTATTGGTCGATATGATGCTGGTTCTGTCGCAGGCTTATTGGGTTTAAGAAGTGGAACCACTTTGGCAAGCTTCCAGGTCTTCGGGAAATGTTGCATCTTCAGAATAATATTGATGATCTTCGTTAGGTAGCATATGGTTTTAGGAGGAAAATGTTTAATCATGCAATTGGTTATTCCATCATATCCAGGGCTCTTGTTTTTCTTCAATCTCTTGATATATCCAGAGACCTCCGACGGCATGACTGTGATGATGTTGTCTGTGTAGGGACTTGTTGTGTAGTTGTTGTGAAAACTAGAAATGAAGTGATCCGTGTTTGTGTCACCAATGTTGTTAGTGCAAAACTGAGATTCCAGATGCGTAGCTAAAAGTTCTGCTTTCTCAGTTTCAGTGTAGTGGATTCTTTGCGGGCCTTTAAGGGGCGGAATGAATGTGTGGCATTTTGTATACCTTTTCACCGCTTTCCACAGAGAATTATCCTCCACAGAAAGGGATTCAAGGTATCTGGTCCAGCTGTGTTGTGCATGTACATTAGTAAGAGACTTGACAGCTTCACATAGGCGATTTAACTTCCTTTTATCATCAGGATGGCGTGTACGTTGAAACTGTCGTCTGGCAGCGTTTCTTTCTCGCACCAGCAGTCTGATTTCCCTTGGACGATATTGCTTGTTGGTCTTGATTTCAGTCCTAGATTGTTCAAATGCTTTTTGTATCTGATTAGTGAATTCACTGACTAAACTGTCAATGTCATCCCTCTCTTGTACCGCTGGAATCGTGTATTGAATGTTGTTTAGAGCTTTGGCAAATAATTGAGATGAGGTGCTTCACCTCGGCTTTTATAAGCTTTTTATTTATCAGTAGAACAATCACGATGTTTCTAGATTTTTTTTGATGGCAACAGTAATTACGAGATATTTATTTATTAAGCATTAAATGCATGTGCTCTTTTATTTTTATTGCTATTTTTTTTTCGACGTAGCTTTCTCTTGAAAAACCGTCTGCGTTGCACGGGGAAATAAAAAGGAATTTTAATTACAATTCTAAATAAATAGCCAAATAAATGTGAAATTCGTAACAATATTATTGCGTGCGTACCGGTTCATAATAGATTGAATGCACAAGTCGTTAAAAAGTTAATAAAATCTATTCTTTTCACAAGAAATAAAACGAAATGCTGAAATAGTTCTTCAGCGATTTTTGTACAATATCACAATATCTCAGACTTTAAACAGAACTCAACTCAAAACAGAGAAAGTTAATCCAATCTCACAGTGAATTCCCTACAATCAATAACAGCGCTGAGTAAACATGCAGTTTGCTTAAAACAACAGCAACTGAGCTGAGGTGTTTTAAGTCGGCTTTTATAAGCTTTTTAATTATTCAGTAAAACATTCTGGTAAAATCTATTTTCTCGATTTTTCCGGATGGCAACAGCAATTACGAGATATTTAGTTATTAAATATTAAATGCACGCGCTCTTGTATTTTTACTTTTCCGACCTAGCTTTCTCTTCAAATTCCTCTGCGACGTACAAGAAAATAAAACCATAATAAATCCGTAACACTGCCCCTTTCCCAAGGACATTTTTAGCACGTCTTGAATAGTACAATCCCTGAACAGGTAGCCAAACTTCTAACTAAGGCATAAATGGAATAATGAACATTACATTACAATAACAAAATAAACAATAATTGCAATACGTAACTTTCAGCAAATCAAATACTATCAAACACCAAATACAAATCAAATACTATCAAATATTAAATACAAATCAAATACCATCAGATACTAAATACAAATCAAATACTATCAAATACTAACTACAAAAAGGACCATGCTCTTATATTATTTACATTATTATTTACAATTATATTTACTATGTACTATGGCCATAGTAAGGAGCTAACCTGTCGTAATGAACTACTTTAGACTTAGAATTCGATGACTTACGGATCCGACCCACGACGTCGTTCAGCCTGTTTAGGACTGTGTACGGACCATCCCAAGGTGATTGTAGTTTCGGAAAGAGTCTTTTTCGTCAAGTCGGATTCCACAACCATACCTTGTCTCATTCGTTGAAACGATGTTCTGTAGCTTTGGTGTCGTATCCGGTCTTTATCTTCTACGTCGTCATGTTGACTCGCTCTCGTGCAAAGTTGTGCATCTCTTCAAACCGGGCCTGAAGATCTTGTATGTATTCCTCAGGCGATGAAGGCTCATCCGAAGGGCGACTAAACAAAAGATAACACGGCAGGCGAAGGTCACGACCGAAGACCATATGAGATGCGGAATAGCCGGTAGTCTCGTGGACAGCACTGCGGTAAACCAGTAAAAACAGTGGTAACTTCTTGTGCCAATCCTGTTGGTTTCTGGAAACTACTAACGAGGTTATTAAGGATGGCTTGGTTGAAACTCTCTACCAAGCCGTCCGCCTGGGAATGTAAAGGCGTCGTTTGGGTTTGTCATCGCCCATTAGCTTGCAGAGTTCTTTGATTACTGTTGAGGTAAATTCCGCTTCTGACCTGAATGTAAATGAAGATGCACTCTGAACCTGGAAATCCAGTGCTGTGTCATCTTGTCTGCTACTGTTGCAGCCTCTTTATCAGGAATAGGATACGCTTCAGGCCACTTGGAGAAGTAATCAATGATAACGAGGATGTAGTTGCTGCCATCATCAGTTCGTGGCAGAGGTACTAAGATGTCAAGGGCGATACGTTCAAAAGGTGCTCTTACATTGTAACGTTGCATCTTTTTTCGGCTGCATTTTTTGAGTCCTTTTCGACCTGCCCAGGCATCACAAGATCGGCACCACTTTTGCACGTCATCCTTTGCATTATTCCAGTAGAATTGCTCCGAACTATCTGCAAGGTCTTCATTATTCCAAAGTGGCCTCCTGTAGGGCTGCTATGTAGTTCTTTAAGGATGTCCGGGATGCGGGGATCTTGGGAGTAGCAGCTGCCATCGGAATCATCCGATTCGAATTTCCGGTACAAGATGCCATTTCGAATATTTTCGCATATAGCTTAATCTTGTTTTGTCTTGGGACTATAACTCAAAATGTCCTGCAAGATAGGTTTTCTGTTTGAGATCTCCATTAAATCAATTATGAGTTTAATATCAAGGTCTTCAGCTGGTCTTTCCTGACTCCGTTGTCACTCCATGGGTCTGGATCAGCCGATGTTGATGTTGCAATTTGTCGTGCGACCCTGGCATTTTTTCTGGGCAAGGTCTTCTAGACAAGGCGTCAGCGTTTCCGTGCGATGATCCCTCACGATGACGGATTGTGATGTCATATTCCTGGAGTCTCTGTATTCACCTGCCTATTTGACCCTTGTCACCTTGCCTATTTGACCTATTTCAGGATCCTTGAAATTTTAAAGCTAGACCAATGATGCATGATCCGTGCGGAGCAGGAATTTTGTGCCCTATAGAAAATGATGGAAATGTTCTATGGCTTTGACGGCGAGCAACTCTTTCCTGGTGACACAGTATTTCCTCTCCGGTTTAGACATACACTTGCTCCAATAAGCTACTACACGTTCTTAGCCCTCTATTTCTTGGGACAAAACAGCGTCGACATTCATTGCTCGCCTCCGTGTCGAGAATAAATGGTCTGCCGAGCTGAGGATACATCAGGATTGAAGCAGATTTTAAAGCTTCCTTTATGTTCTTAAATGCATTCTCCCATTCTTTAGTCTACAAGAGCTTTTACTTGCTCGCTGTCAGCTTGTGAAGGGGTCTTACGATGGAAGAAAAATCCTTCACTAATCTCCTATAGTAAGTGCAAAGCCCTAGAAAGCTTATCAGCTGGTGGAAATTTTCGGGACGTCTCCAGTTTTTAACTGCTGACACTTTTTCAGGATCCGTGCGCACACCTTCAGCAGAGATGACATGTCCGAGGTAAGTCACTTCCTCTCTGAATAATTTGCATTTAGCGGGACTGAAATTTAGATTGGCTGGCTTCTTTCAGTTTCTGAAGCACCTTTCTAAGATTTTCCAAATGTTCTTCGAAACTCTTCCCGACGATGATGATGTCATCCAGGTATATCAGGCAGGCGTCGTAGGAAAGACCTTTCAAAACAGTCTCCATGAGGCGTTCGAATATTGCCGGCGCATTACATAGCCCAAACGGCATCACCTTGAACCGCCAAAGTTCTTGTCCGGTAGTAAATGGCGACTTTTCTCGGTTATCAGGTTGTATTTCTGACTGCCAATAAACACCTTTAAATCAAGTGTCGAAAACCACTTGCTTCCTGATAAAGTGTCCAGAATATCGTCAATTCTAGAAAGAGGGTAGCTGTCTTTCTTCGTACCTAATTCAACCAGTCATAGTCAACGCAAAATCTAGTCGAACCGTCTTTCTTTCTGACGAGGACGATGGGAGATGCCCATGGACTTGCTGATGGCTCAATGACATCGTTTACTTGCATGTCCTTTAAAAGTGTTCGTACCTCTTCCTGTTTAGCAATTGGTAGACATCTTGGATGCTGCTTGATTGGTGGATGATCCCCATTATCAATTCTATGTTGTGTCAAACTTGCTCGACCCATATCAGAAGACGAACGGGAGAATACATCTTGAAGATTTTGAATGAGACGTTCGGCAGCATTCCTCTCTTCATCCTTTAATTGCGTATTCTGCAATAACTCCGATGTAATGCTCTTTGAAGATACGGATTCTGGGATGTTACTGTTCCTTCAACGCTGGTTACAGAAATACATGCTTCAACCACTGTACCTTTCTTAATAACTCGCCTTGTCAGTTACATTGGCAACTCTCACTGTGATAACTGTCCTGGACAGGTCGACGAGTGCTGCGGCTATTAGTACTCCTTTCGGGCTATTGCAGTTCTGGGAATATTCCACAACGCCGTAGCGAAAATTTCTATTTTCGGCTATGGATCCAGGAAGTAAAATTTCTCTTCTTGTCGGTATTCTGATATCGTCTTAAGCTATGATTTTATGGATAGATTTCACTCCTTCATCATTAATCCCCAGTAAAGCTATGTCCTCAGGGCAGAATGCAGTTCGTTATTTTTTTAAAGTCCAAGGAAAAATCGTATTTTCTTAGAAAGTCCAATCCGAGTATGCAAGGATCTGTAATCTCTGCCACATACGCCGTGTGATGTTAGGCGGCACTTCCACACGTGATGTCACTTTTCTGTCGTTGTTGATCTTCTCGGATGATGGTAACATTGGCTCCCGTGTCGAGCTTCATATTACAACGAACCCCATTAACGTATCCCATGATGAAAATCCATTACTGCCGCCAATCACTGCAGAAATCTGAAGCGCTTTAAACTGGGGCTTTTCATTCTCTGGCAACGTCCGCCCTGTGAGATGGCCATTAATTAGTTTTCCTCCTCCTTGATAGGCACGGTTTTAACATCCGTGCCCTGGGGTGTTCTGAAGTTTCTTCGTATGTGCCATTCAGCACCGAATTTCAAGCACTTTACGGTCGGTTTCTTGTCACCAATATTCCGTTGCAAGGCATTCAGTTGCTTGTTAAATCATCTAGGCGAGCAGCCATTTGATCCACTGGCTCTTGGACTTGCGCAGGTCTGATTGGATATCGACCGCTATGAGTTGCTTGTTGGGCTGCCTCGAATTTCATGGCGTACACTAGAGTACTCTTTAAGTCCTTCACATCAGCCATTTGCAGCGCTTTCTGTATTTCAAGATCCCGGATTCCGTCGATGAAGTATTGCGGAAACACTATTTCCTTGTTTTTTTTGTAAAGGCAAGGTGAGACAGCCTTTCAACATTCGTGGCGAGCTCTTGGATTGTTTCGGTAGGTTCTGTTGACGGGATTTTAAATGAAGCCTACTGTAGTCTTTCAGACATTTCTCCCCGAAGCGCAGCACCAATGCGCCGGATAGAGCTTTGAAGTCTAGTCTCTGGTTTTTTGGAAGAGTCTGCAGGATATCTGCTGCATCTACTCTCGTTACTCGTTACTCGTTACGGAGAGACGGGGACGCCCTAACTTTACCTTTGTGGTTATACGGGCATGGTCCCACGCCCTCCTGGTTTTTCATATCAGCTCCACCACAGCCAAGGGAGCGGACAAGCCAGTACCAGTACGGTCCCTGTCGAGCCTGATCCCATCCTAGGTACAATACCCGGGTTCTAGTCCTGTGAAGAATAAGGTACAATAGTACCTGATATTTTACCCCCGTGGTTGAGACTGTCTAAGTACAGATCCTAGCCAGTACTTCCCAGGAATTCTCCTGAGTCAACCCCCGGGGGGAGCATCTACTCTCAGTGAAATGGCGAGATGACAGGCCTTAGCTTAGGAATCCCATTCATTCGCATTCGCAAATATAGAAAATTATTTCTAATAGACTTGCCAGGAGGTCTTCCTATCATATGTGGATGATCTCAGAGAGGAACGAGAAGGCACTTATAAAAATTTAAATCCATCAGAATTGCTTCCTGCTGTTGTTACGAACTTCTCCAAGGCATCAACCTCCTTAGCAATCAAAGGAACGCTGTCATCAATTTGTTGTTAAATGGCAAAAACTCTTCCTTTGATTTCTTCTTTGACAGAATAAACTGTGTAACCTATTTGTTGTTCCACGGCCGAAACTCTTTCTTGAATTTCTCCAACTTTGTATTCAACTGTATCCATTCTTCCTTCCATAGCCTCGAACTCGTTTTCTATCATGCATGCTATTTCTCTTTTCCTCTTTTTCTTCTTCTTGACCTAATCTCATTTCTTGTTTAACAGATTCTTTCCTCTTTTCTTGAACAGCTTTCATTTCTTCCTTAACAGGTTCTTCCATCTTTTCTAGAACGGCTCTCATCTCTTCTTTTACAGAATCTTGACCAGCTTCCATCTTTTCTTGACCAGCTTCATCTTTTCTTGTGTAAGGTTTTAGTTAATCTAACCAAGTTTTATTTCAATTTAAATCTTTCTATCTCTTCTCTGTTTCAACTTCCCGTCAGAAGAAGCGCGCGTTTTCAGCTTATGCTAATTTGAAGTACAGCCAAGTACTATTTAAACCAGAGGTAAAAACCTCTTAGTGTGAGAGAGCTTTAGTCTCAGATCACGGTCATTCTGCTCGACGTTCGCCTGACCAGCTAGCAGCTAAAATTATGAGCCATAGTGCTTACTACGTGATTGCATATTGAAATAAATTGAAGTGCGCTAGTATTAGTATTTCTTGCTACGCACCTGTTAGTTAGAGGCCAAACTCCGCGATCTGCTCTGCGAGAAAAGTTTAATTACATTTCTATTTAAGTTTAGAGATTTATTTAAATTTATTTGATTTGTTAAGTTAGGCCCAAGTGTGGTCTTTTACTTTCTGTATCCCTCCCGAGTTGGGAAGTGTGTAAATAATAGTGATTTAATAAAAGAGGATTTCAAATCCCTTTCAAGTGCAGTTATTCTCCAGCACAGTATCTACATCAGAACAAAGCCAACATTTTTCAGCTCCCTGTTCCAGTTCAGGACTTGAGGATAAGGACCCTAGTACTTCAACATGTTTTCTAAAGCTATGCACAGAATACTCAGTCCTGACACTTGAACTGCTTTCATCTCCTCTTTAACGGAATCTTGGCCAGCTCTCATGTCTTCTTTTACCGAGTTGACGACCCCTTCCATCTTTTCTTGGAATGCAGCAAATGCAGACACGAGCTGTCTCAATGGTTCTTCCATCGCTCTAGTGAATGGCATTCAAATCCCACTTCTGACGCCAAAAATTGTTGGATGCGTACGAGTTCGTAATAGATTGAATGCACAAGTCGTTAAAAAGTTAATAAAATTTATTCTTTTCACAAGAAATAAAACAAAATGCTGAAATATTTCCTCGGAAATATTCGTACAATCAAAATATCTCATACGTTGAGCAGAACTCAGTTCAAAACAGAGAAACTAATTGAACTAAATTCAAAACAGAGAAACTAATTGAACTAAATTCAAAACAGAGAAACTAATTCAATCTCACAGCGAATTCGCTACAATCAATAACAGCATTAAGTAAAGAAACAGTTCGCTTAAAACAACAGCAACTGAGCTGAGGTGTTTCAATTCGCCTTTTATCAGCTTTTTAATTATTCACTAGAATGTTCAGGTAAAACCTATTTTCTCGATTTTTCTGGATGGCAACAGCAATTACGAGATATTTATTTATTAAATATTAAATGCACGCGCTCTTGTGTTTTTACTTTTCCGACGTAGCTTCCTCTTAAAAATCATCTGCGTTGCATGGGAAAATAAAACAATTTTAATTACAATTCTAAATAAATACAAAATCCGTAACAATATTTATTTACTTTTATCTCTGGTGACCGTAACAATATTATGATCGAAATGTTTTTACTGCATACATGCCCTGTTAACTAAAATGCTTTTATATTCCAAAACTAACATGTCTTATTATTCTGACAATATATTAGTATTCCTGTTTTTCCAAAAGGGCTATGAAACGACCCGCCGACGCGATTGATTAAAGTTTTATCAGATGGAAAAAATAAGACAAGTTTACACTGAATTTATTATAATGTATGTAGTGTTTTTTCCGTTTTTTAACACTACAAGAAGTGAAGAATCTAATACCATCATTATAACATAATAAGATTAAAACTGTGTCGTTTTGTTTGACGTACAGGTTCATTGTATTTATATGTGGTATGAAAAAGGATAAAATGATAGCAGAATTTTCTGTGGAAATATTAAATTTCTAATTTAAATGCATTTTGACCCAGAACAAGAAGAACTTCTTCCCCACAATGAATTCAATTCTTTTATATGCTGTTACAAGCACTTAAGGAATTCTGGTATGTTTGTTAAAAAGGGGTCCGTACTGAATCTGATTTGGAAACACTGATATACACTGGTGTGTAAAAATTAAGGACGAAGTCGAAAAATTAGCATATCAGTTGAACGAAGAGGCAGAGCGGACAGAAAGACCAATCAGGAGATTAAGTAAGGTGATGTACGGTAGCACATGCTCAGATATGCAGGTAGACGTAATGGGGGAGTGTCTGAGTAGTATAAAGCATGTTGTCGGTGTAAGATCAGTATTTCTGGCAAAGAGATTGCACGCCGTATAGCAGTTAAAATCATACCGAGTTGCTGCCTCAGTGAGAAATAGCGAATAATCAATCTGTTAGACGACATCTGGATGCTTCTACCCGAGGTCGAATCATTGGGACGTTGGAGGAAGGCCGCAGTGTGATAAGTGTGGCTGCAGAGTTCGGAATTGCTCACAGCATCGTTTCACGACTTTGGAGACAATTTCAAACTACAGGAACAGCTATCCGGGGGTTTAGTAGTGGTCGTACACGAGGAACCATACCCGCAGATGACCGGTATATTGCCTTACAGGCCAGAAGAAACAGGCGGCAGACAGCGGGAGAAATCGCTAGACACACGACACAGGCGACTGGACGACCGATATCGCGTTTTACCGTGGCCAGAAGACTGCACGGTGGTGGTCTGTTTGCACGACGCCCTGTACGGTGTGTACCTCTAACGCCTGCCCATCGGAGAAGGCGTTCTCTGTGGTGCCGGGAACACCGGAATTGGAGAGACAATGAATGGGGACGAGTACTCTTTACAGATGAGAGCAGATTTAGTCTGAGTTGCGATTCTAGACACATACACATCTGGACAGAGCGGGGAACACGCAATAACCCCTTCAACATCATCAAAAGGGACTGTTTTGGAGGTCGCGGAGTTCTCGTTCGAGCAGACATAATGCTTGGTAGCCGGACCGACCTTCATATCTCCCAAGGAGGTTCGCCACCTGGGACTGCTATTGTAACGAGGTTCTTCTTCCTTACATGCGTCTTTTCACAAGGGCTATGGGTCCTCAGTTCCTCTTCATGGACGACAACGCTCCACCTCATCGCACAGTTACTGTCGAAGAGCTGTTGGAGAGTGAAGATATTGAACACATGGATTGGTCGGCAAGGTCTCTGGATCTAAATCCCGTCAATCATGTACGGAACTTACTAGGTAGACTCGTGGCAGCACGTAACTTATCGCCAGTAACGATTCCGAAACTGCGATTGGTGCTACAAGAGGAACGAGCATCAGTGTCTCAACAACTCATTAACAGCCACATATCCAGCATGCACAAATGATGTGAAACCTGCCTAGCAGTCAGGGGAGATCATATCCCCTATTAAAGACCGGATGTTTCTTGCTGGACACCCATCACAGGGATGTTTCGGCCTTCAGACGCATTGCGCTCCATGCTACTTTTTCAATAAAGCTTCTTTTTATCCCTCTGATTTCTCTTTTAGTAAGTCTTGCTTACATTACTCATGTCCTTACGTATTGGAGATCTTACGGTATTAAATGTGTTGATTTGGAAAGCGTTTGTACAAAGTTATATTGAAAAAACCGTCTCGTCCTTAATTTTTGCACACCAGTGTACACAGGGCAGTTGTTACAGAATTTTATTTTTATCATCGCATTTTATTTTTGATGCATATGTTAGTGTACATTTGGAAAAGAAATTTGCAACAGAAGTACATAATACATCCCTTCTAAAGCAGTGTTTATTAAATAAATTAATGATTTAAACGTTAATAAACTTACTGCAAAATATTATAAAAAAAATTAACATTGTTTTCATATGCGTCACTTAGACAAGGATCACACTGCTGTAATGTGGGAGGTAACTGAAAAATTGTATGCCGCATGACTAGGTAACAGTTTCATTTATATACTCTGGGTTAGGTTTTATCTAAAATGAAAATATTAACCCCATAAAGAATCTTTCAGTATTATTAATAGAAGCTAAACTGGTGAAATGTTGAAATTTGAGAAGGGAAAATATTTATTTTCTTGCAAAATATAATGATTTCCAATTTGAAATTAATATTTATAATGTGGTAATTTTCTAAATTGTTACTAAATTCAAATGGTATCTTATTCGCGAAAAACACTCAAACATTATTTATTATAAATGCTTATACTTACAAACTAATAAACGCTGTACAGTTATAGAGATATTAGGTTATTTGCAAGCGATCAGTTATAGAGATATTAGGTTATTTGGATCAATCATGTTTGGGACATGGTAGGCCACCAGATTCGGGCACCACAAAATATCGCAGACCTGGAGCGACAACTGATGAATGCCTGGCAGAACGTTTCGCAGGATGACATTAGGAACCTCTACCACTCCTTGCCTCGACCAATTCAAGCATACATTGCCGGGAGCGGTTC
>KK119308.1:84307-142979 GCA_000611955.2 Stegodyphus mimosarum | reverse complement strand
AATTAAAATGCTGAAATATTTCTTCACAGATCTTCGCACAATATCACAATATCTCAAACGTTTAGCAAAAACTCAATTCAAAACAGATAAAATAGTTCTATCTCACAGCGAAATCGCTACAATCAATACAGCATTAAGTAAACAAACAGAAGTCGCTTTTTACAGCTACAACAACTAACTGAGATGAGCTGTTTCACCTCGGCTTTTATAAGCTTTTTTTAATTATCAGTAAATCAATCTCGATTTTTCTAGATTTTTCTGGATGGCAACAGTAATTACGAAATATTTATTTATTAAGCATTAAATGCACGCGCTCTTTTATTTTTATTGTTATTTTTTTTTGACGTAGCTTTCTCTTCAAAAATCGTCTGCGTTGCTAAGGCAACATGAAGCAAATCTAATTACAATTCTAAATAAATAGTCAAATAAATTTGAAATTCGTAACAATATATATATATATACGTAATACAGAAAAATATATAAATCAAAATTATAATTCAAACTTTTAAACTAGCGGTAACATCTTAATTCTTCCTCGCTGTTCTAAAAATCATAATAACTTTTCTGGACTGTGTCATTTCTAGATCAAGCCATCTCCCATGGCTTGCATGACGCTGATGACGTAACTAATTCGGAACTTGAAGTCAACATTTGGAGAAATGAAACCTGCCTAACCTAAACTAAAACCTTCTCTTGGTAAGCCTCCATATTGAATAAATGCACACTTTCCGTTTCAGCTCTCTTCTCGAAAAGATGCTAGTTCGCTCGCTTAGCCTCTATAAACTATTGCCCATTTTTCTAAAAATTTAATCATTATAAAATTGTGGGGGTGCATAGTGCACCCACAATAATGATGTGAAATGAAAAAGAATATGTGTCCTAAGAATTAATTATCTAGGAATAAAATTATGTGGGAAATTTACGGCTACGTCTGTCTTCGAGTGTCATCTTTCTAACTACTCAGTAAAGCCTCTCCAAGTTATAACGTAGAGAACGATCCGTTGCAGCTTTCTTCAAGTCATCTTAATACGTTATAACATATGTAACATAAAAATATATAAATCAAAATTACAAAATTATAATTTAAACTAGTAACAGCCTCTTCATTCCCCCTCACTGCTGTAAAAATAATAATGCCTGTTCTACACTGCATAACGCTGATGACGTATGAACTGATATTCATACTGTACCATAGCTATTAAATAAACTGAAAGTACTAAAAGCTAAAATTCATGTTTTCTACATTTTCCCTTACTATTGAAATTAGAAACTTCAGCTGTAATGTTAGTCTTCTTTTTTTATGAAGAAATTATTATACATTAAAATAAATCTATTTATATGATGCAAAGTTTTATAACCCATATGCAAAAGGAAAAAAAAAGACAATGGCAATAGTTTAAAATGATTTACCATTTATATGTGATCCCATTTTGATCCATTCCTTTTTTAATATAGGCTTTTGTGCCATGGTTGCAGTAACAATGATATCTGCAGTTTCAACAGCATCTTTAACAGTGTAACAAACGACACATTGTTTTCCGGTTTCTAGTATCTCATCTCTAAGCTTTATAGCACTTTCAGTATTAATATTCCAAATAAATATCTAAAATAGTAAAAATACACATATTATTGCAAGTAAAATAACTGATATTTAATACAGATATACTCTCAGCAACTTTGATTTTAAGAAGAAAATATGGCTAAGCATTATTTTCAATCAGTATGATTTTTCTTTTTTTACAACCACATCATTCTATCAGTATAATTTTTCTTGTTTTACAAACACATGCTTCTTTAGTCCCAGTGATTATAATTGGCCATCACTTTGTCTTCCCCTTATTTCCATAAAATTTCACACATATTACTCTAATTTTAATATATGATACAAAATATACAAAAGCAAAATAAACGCATTGATGCTCGGTATAATAATTTTGTTACAAAACTTGATGACAAAAGAAAAAGCGAACTTTTTAGAGAATGATTTTGATGATCATAAAAACTTACTTTTAAAAGGCCTGATCTGCAGATTTAAAAAAAAAAAAATCTGATGTATACACCACATGACTTCCTTGTACAGAATATTAAATTATACGCAATTTTCCTGCATTTCATTTAAACATATTGAATTAACACTTAATTTTGAATTAAATCTACTTTGTCGATAGCGCATAAACCACAATAGAATAATGCACTCTTTAAAGTTCACTATATTTATTTACCATAGCCACACTTCTGAGCTAGGTTCACTCAACAGCGTTACATCTTATTCATTTTATAACTCAGAGCGAGAAGAAATTATAGCATCCGAAGAATTACCACAAGTTCTATTCAAATACTGTAATAAATCTAAAGTGATATATAAAGGAAATTAAACAAATAAAAAAGAAACAGTTTTTCACAGACGACTCAGCGCAGCTTACCTAATGCGCATGTGCTACTAGTTCTCACTTCGCGACAAGGCAAAAATACATAAAAATTTTAAATGTTTTCATTAAAAACTGAAAGGTATAGAAAAACATAAAACACCAAGCACAGTTAAAACAATTAAAAAAACAATTTTTGCAATTAAAATTACAATTTTTAAGCAAAAACTAGCTAACTTAAATGATAATTCCAGAATGAATCAAACATAATTTAATTCGCAATAATAAAAGAAGACGTTACTTTGTTGTGGCGAAGCTTAATTTCTCTAGATTGGCAACAAATCCACTATTCTGCTAAGCTTCAAATGTAAAGAAATATGGCCGGTATCATAAGCAAAAATTAGGCTTAGCCGCACTTTAAAAAAATTTTAAATTGTTCATAATTCCACAATTATTGCATGCAGGTTAACTAAGGGCATAAAAGTCTTAACCGAAAGATAAGAACAAACTAATTCAATCATTTTTAAATCAAAAAATGCACAATTTACAAACTTATAAGACTAAAGAAACTGAGCTCATTGAGCCGAGTAACAGGGTGGATATATATATATATACATATATTTATATACTTTTGGTGCGGCCGATTGCAACCAGAATGCGAGGTGCACATCTACATGTTATAGCAGGCCTATATACAAAATTTCAACGTTCTGAGGTTCCTCGTTTTTGAGTTATAAGGGATACATACATACGTACGTACAGACGCCACGAAAAAATCTCTTCAGAATCCATTTTAAATCAGTTTTATAATTATTTTGGGGGATAAGAGTTTTTTAATCTGTCCTTACATACGGATGTCATTCAAAAACATCGTTAAATTTCATTCAGTAGCGGTCAAAATAGGTATTTTCGTTGAAATATGATACGCAAAATTTTTCGAAATTACAATACTTCCTTTTTAATTCGTACAAGGAAGTAAAAAGCATACCATATGTTGCACTGAAAGATTTTACAAGCAGTCCTCCCTCCAAAGAAATAATTTGGCTGAGTGCCAAAATAAAAATTTTTATTGTAGGCATCGAATTTTATCATAACAGTGCCGGTTTTTTATACATTAAAAAAAATAGATTTATTAAGCACATTTCTATGTACTACAAGCTTTTGCCTAATGTCACCAGATCTCTCAGTTTGATTATTTCTTGTGGAGTTATTTAAAACAGTTTTAGAATCACTGCCTATTCTTCTAACATGAGCAAATTTTAATTCTAATGTTATGCCATAAAATACAATTAATTACAAGGAAACTCTTATGAAACACAAAATGAATTTTGAAAATGTACTTGGTATTTAAAAAAATTAAGTATTATATCACATTATTAAAACAGATTTTCTAAATTACAATTTGCAATCTTTTAATACGATTTTACTTAGCAGCAACAGATGGCACATCATTCTACTGTATCTACCATTAAGCTTACTCTTAATCTAATTGTTTAAAGATTATTTTATTTTTCAGAATTATTTTCTCCATTTTCTTATGCTTGAAAATAAAGTGAAATTCAAAAAGCTGCCATGATGTATATTATTCA
This sequence comes from Stegodyphus mimosarum, assembly GCA_000611955.2. Classification (NCBI taxonomy): domain Eukaryota; kingdom Metazoa; phylum Arthropoda; class Arachnida; order Araneae; family Eresidae; genus Stegodyphus; species Stegodyphus mimosarum. The sequence continues at coordinate 139,024 of KK119308.1, read as the reverse complement.
TAAACATGATTTTTATAGTAAAAAATATGTTTTCAAATTAAGTTTGAAATTCAAGTTCAGTAATTTAACAAATATTAATGAACTGCCCAGTTCAAATCAGGCTCTCTGACCAGTTCAAAAATTATATATCGATATGTATTCACTTGATTATCTTCCCATTACTTTTTCCCTTTAGGACTTGCACAAGTAGAAAAATTAAACTGTCTGATATTATTATCCATAACTCTAAATCACAGTCTCACAGATTTTTGTTTTGTTTTATGCTGTAATATCATGTTTAGGCGCCCCACCGAATAGTGGTTAGCGTCGCTGACTGACGTTCCGAAGAGCCCAGGTTCGAGTCCCGGAGATGGCATTGATGTTTTTAAATATATAGTGTCAGTGCAGCATGATGGCACTCTAAATATGCGGCGAGCCGAAAGTCCTCTCGTGTGGTTTGGTGGACGGGGAGAGGGGTGGGAGATCCTCGGACCCGTCCATCAATAGTACTTTCCATCAAAATTGGGGGCGGAACTGAGCTAAATCGTACTGTCACCTGTAAGGTGCTCAAGGCTATTGCCATTCTTGCCCTCCTTGCCACGAGGAATTTCGTGGGCTTGAGCTGATGTTACTGTCAGACAAGTGCGCATAAGTAAAAACAACGTATCATTTTTAGTAAATTACTCAGCTACTGTTAATTCTTTGTGAAGAGACAAATCTGTAAAAATCTTGTCAGGCAATTTGAGATTAGGAATAGAATGATAGAACAATGTATCTGTCTGCTAAGAAGTTCACTGAAACGTTATGTCGTCATCATGTTCACTAAAATGTGCAACATGAATACTTAAATTTGCTGCTAAACAGCAATAGTTTATTTATTTGAAGTCACTTTATTTGGAACTGCATAACAGATGCCGCAAAGCATTTTTTTTCCTATTTAGATGCAACATCCAGTTTTCAGCAATGAAATTTTCTGCACAGTAGCTTGGGTTTCTTCAGTTTAGAAACAGATCACTTTTATACCATAGCCACCTTAAACTGCCAAATTTCTCACTCTCTTATCCCAAACTCTAATCAACATGCTTTCAAAGAGTCAATAATTCCAGACGATCTAAAATGAGAATATAAAATTTCCAGTTAAAACTACTTAAACAGCTGATGTGAAAAGTCAGTACAGGCAAATCCAAAAGTGGCATTCTTCCAGTATTTCCAGGAACGGTAGAAGTGTTGGAGCAAATACACAGTACCCCAATGCATATTACTTCAAAAGCACAGTTGGGGTTCTTCTAGAATCGTGTCCATATACTAAAGCTGAACCTGCGATCGGGATTGACGGAAAGGTCTTGACACCTCTTCGAAACCACATTTAGTAATGAATGAAGCTAGGGTGGTGAAGCCACGTGTTGAGGATAATATTGCACATGGTCCCAAAAATGCCGATTTCATTGCTAGAATTAAACTTGAACCACTGAATATTATGCTGACGTTAAAGCTGTAATATCTTCTCCTTTTTATACCATCTTTTTCACATTCTTAATTATGAAGTCAAAACAAATAGAATATTTGGATCATATAGTTAAAATATTTATTTCTTTTAACACAGTATGGACTGAAAATTATAGCTGCACTATCAGTAAACAGAAGTCTTATAATTATATTCCGACTTATTTCAAATTTGAATAGCTACTATGCATTTATTTACTATATTGATATTAATTATTATAATTGATATTAAAAACTATTTAATTAAGAATAATTTATGTACCTTTTCAAAATTATAAATGTGGCAAAAAGCCTGATAATGACTGCGAGCTTGAGTTCCAGCTCCTAGTATTGCTAGATGCTTTGCTTCTTTTGACGCTAGATACTGAAATAAAAATATCACACTCAGTCATTTACTTCTTGTTTATATTTAATTTAAATTTAAACGGCACCGAACACTATAATTACATACATTTTACAATCAATTTAACAATAGCAAGCTTTATGCGAGGTGCATTTTAATTTTATAACAGTTATTTTAATTTAGTGAACCTATCCTATCTTGCCTTGTTTCAACTTACAATTCCCTACCAGAATGAGTTTTTAGGAACATGTTGAACGCAAATGAGGAAGAGTTAGTATTAAAAGGAAGTTCAACTGACTTAAAGAGAATTAGGAATCCAGAACAGCACGAGTTTGTGTTTGGGCTACGTCTCTCTAAGCTGTTGTTACGCTCTGCCGTATTATTACGTGCCTTTTGATAGTTCACCAGCTTGTTTAAGATTACTAGCCAACTACCGTCTTTTTCTGAAAATAAGACATCCCCCGAAAATAATCCCTAGTTAAAATAATGTGACAAAAAGAACTCGTTAAAAAAGACTGTTGATTTATTAAGTAATAATATGTTTAGCTTTCCTAATACTCGTATTTCAGTGAAATGTTTGAAACAAAATATTCCGAGAAATTAATTGTTTACCTCTACAGTTCGTTTCAAATTAATTCTTAGAATTTATCTTAAAAATACAACATAAGGAGCAGTCTACGTTGAGCGACAGTGCAGGTATGCAACGTTCATTCATTTCAGTCTTGTAAGTCTGATTATTTCCTCATACGAATTTCATTTAAAAAGAAATTGAATTTTTAACCCTAGTTAAAATGAGTACAAAACGAAAGAGCTATTCCGTCGAGTACAAAAAGGGAATCGTGGAAGACTCCAGTGGTGTAAATCTTGTAGCATTCTGTAAAAAGAAGATGCTGGATCTCCGTATGGTTCGTAAATGGCGTGCAGACTACGATTACCTGTGTCAACTGGTGGACCAAGGAAATGAGAAGAAACGCAGAGTTGGATCAGGTCGGCAGCCGTTATTTTCTGAGTTCGAAGCTTGCATCTGGGAATGGATTGCAGCAGGAGAGCAATGGCATTCGTTGTGCGCAGGGCTGATATTCAAAAATTTGCCTTTGAAACAGCAATTGAATTTGATATATCCACAGAAGAATTTAAAGCATCGTCACACTGGTTGGACAACTTCCTTAAACGATATGAACTGTCTCTAAGGAGATCAACAACATTGTTTAAGCTGGAAGACAATGAAGTTGTTAAGCGTGCACTTGCGTTTAAGCTTTTTGTTGATGGCATCGATTTTTCGAAATACCAACTCTCCAACATGATTGCTATGGATGAGACCGCGGTATTCCTAGGCCAAGGAGCTCAAACGACAGTTCACCACAAGGCTTCTTCGTCAATTTACGTTCCTTCTACCGGTTACGATAGTGCACGTGTTACCTGTATTTTGGCGATTCGTCTAGATGGCAAGAAAGTATCGCCATTTTTAATCACTAAAGGTAAAAAAGACCAGATTCAACGTGTTTCAGGAATTTATGTCATTGAAAGTGAAAAAGCCTGGTGCACCCAAGCAGTTATAAGAAAGTGGGTTGATTTTATGCTGCCACCACTGTTGAGGGGTCAGAATAGAGGTTTACTAGTTTGGGATTCAGCCAGTACTCACCGCGCTAAAGACATGAAAAACTTTCTTGCTGAGAGGAAGATTGATCAAATAATGATTCCGGCAGGAATGACTGGTTACCTCCAGACACTTGACATTGCAATAAACAAGCCATTCAAGGATCATTTGCGGATAGAAATCAATGAATATATTGAAAACAGAATGGTGAGAAATCATCGAGGTAATTTTGTAAAACCAGGCTTACAAGAAGTTGTGAATTGGGTAAAAAATTCATGGGACAAAATAACTGATAGTGATGTTTCCAATGCACTACGAACAGGCTACTTAGACAAGAAGTATTCATTTAACGATAGCTATATCGCAAGACATGAGAGATTCGGACCAATGATTCAACAGGAAATGGATTTGGAAGAAAATCAGAATATAATTCAGAATTTTATTTATGACGATATTCCAGAAGAAGATGACATGACTGTAATTGAATAAATTTAAATTTCTGTATTCTGTGTAAAATAAGTATTAAAATAAAAATATATAAATATACTTTTATTTTTGCCGCCCTCCGAAAATAAGCCCTAGCGCGTACTTTGGACCAAAAAAGAAAGTAAGACAGTGTCTTATTTTCGGAAAAAGACGGTACTTTAGAATTGTGTTAGCTTCGACTAAAACTCTTAGTTAGGTCTTACTTCTTACGTTTGAGTTTCAGCCCAAGTTGAAGCTTTGTTGGAAGCCGGAAGAAAGGCCCGGCGGTTACTCTTATTTTGAGTGAATAAAGAATAACTAAGCCTTCTTGAGTTTACGACCTCTATCCTTTGAACTAAGCGATAATTCACTTAATAGTTCTCTAGGTTCCTCGACACTTCATCTAACAGAATAAAAGGGAAAAACTCTACGTTTGGCGCCCGAAACATTTTAACGAACTATGTCGTTGGAAAATGGAAAAATTACGTTAACCTCTCCTACCTTTCAAATGCCTGAACTACCAGTAACCCCGAAGGACGGATTTGTTTCACAGTAGAAACCATGTGGGCAGCTATGAAGCCAGCTGCAACGTTCGATGTCAAAGGTTCGGTGATGACCTTCTTTGAACAGCTTGACCTGAATTTTACACTACATCTCGCAAACCAGCTGTAGAAGATCATAATAGCAACGGCTAACTTAAAAGGCCAAGCCCTTACTTGGTTCAAGGGCATCCGGAAATTCCTGCTAGCGGATCCAGATTCGAAACCTACAGCTGGGAAAATTCTAAAACCGCGCTATTAAAAGCGTTTCCCGTAGTTAAAGACCGGCAAAACTGAAAGCAGAGCTCTTCATTAAATACCAGACGAATGTCGAAGATTTGATCGACTTTATTCTAAGAAAAATACAAATCTTCAAACCACTGTATGGAAAGAGGCCGGATAATGAACTGAGTGGAGGTAATTTCGCCGCATCTACATCCTTCGATTCAGGATTTCCTGAAGGTGAGAAACGCACAGACACTAGAAAGCCTATTTCAACTCGCTGTGAAGTTCTAAAGTACTGCTGCAAATGCGCGTTTAGCAAATTTTCGCCAGTATTCGAGATTTTCGTCTCAACAGAGACCACAAAGTAAACAATATCCTTATCGGCAATCGGAGAAGATCGAAAAAGGCAATAGCAAGAAGAAGGGTCAAACAAAAGTATATGGCGATTGCAAAAAAAAAACAGCAGAAGCAAGGGGCGGAACAAAAGGATTTAAACTGATCAGAGTGCCTAGAAGAGGGTCCGGTCACCCCCTGTGAAGAAAACTAACTCCCTCGGAGATTAAATTAAATACGGTAATGATAGAGAATTTGACCTTGCCGGAAATTCCTATTTTGTTAAACAACATACTCACTACGGCCTTACTCGACACTGGGGCGCCATGCAGCCTTTTGTCGAACGACTTCTTCAAAAAAAGTTTTGGAAGGTACAGACTGTTTAAAACCACGGGACAGAAAGTAATTGCCACCCGAGCTAAACAGTGTGTGTGCATGGGAAAAGTAGCGCTTCATATACAGATCAAAAATGAAACACAGGAAGTAAATTTTCTTGTAGTAAAAAGATCTACCACCTTCGGTTATTTTCGGGGTCGACATTTTACGCGCACGGAGGGCGAACTTAAATAATAAGAACTCTACTTTGCATGTTCAGATGGACGCTGTGGAAGAAGAAGAGGGGCCACGCCAGAGCTGAAGACCTCCAGGAAACTGGATAAGAAAATCGAGGGTTTGTTAAGAAATTTTTATAAATTATTTGATGAGAAACCAGTCTTTTGCCAAGTAGTTCAACACGAAATTAACATGGGAAATGCCCGCCCCCAGTTTGGTCTAAGCCTTATAGGTATGACCAAGTTAAAGAAAATATCTTAGAACAGCACATTAAACAGATGCTACCAGTAAAATAATTATTCCAAGTAGTATCCCCTATAGCTTTACGTAGGAAGAAAAACGGCCTTCCAGCCTCAGATCCGAATTCGTAGAGTTTTGCTGTAGACTACCGTAAATTAGATAGTATAACGAAGTATCCTACATGCCCCCTACCGATAATTGATAAGATAATCCGAAAAATTCGATCTACTAAGTATATGACAACGCTTGAACTGACGTCAGGATATTTTCAGATTACAGTAAAACCCAAAGACGTGGATATGATATAATAACAAGTGAAACAATCGACGAACATGCAGAGAATTTTTTTTTATTGAAAATTTTAAATTCCTTGTTCACCACATAGTATTACACAAGGCTTACAAAGGTAAGTAAAAGAAAACAAATACAATAACAACACAAAATAATAATAAAAAAAAAACTTACAAATTCACAGATGACACGTAAGAGATAAATTTACAGAAGAAAAAGAAAGCCCTTTTATCTTCGACAAATACATGAAGAGGGGGAGGAAATGTAATATTCACAGATTTTAATCTAGAAATAAGTTCTTTTCGTCCTTCCTTGAGCTTTGAACAATAAAACAACAAATGTTCGACATTTTGTACTCCCCCGAAGCTGCATGAACACAAGTCTGTACTAGATAATCTAAATCTCTTCAGATAAGAATTGAATTTACCATGTCCAGTTAGAAATTGAGTAATTTCAAAATTACAGAGAAAGTGTTTATTATTCAATCTGTGAGGAATGGAAGGAAAATATAGTTTAGTTAAGGAGGCATTAGTAGAATTCCTGTATAGTTCATTCCACTTGAGTATTGTATCATCCCTACTTTTGTTCTTGAAAAATGACTTGGGCAGTATCATTGGAGTAATTACTTGAAGATTTGTAGCTTGTTTTGCCAACCAATCAGCCCTTTCATTTCCTAGATTGCCAGTATGGCCACGCACATGAGAAAAAATAACATCCACACCTTTGTTATTAAGGTCTTTATGAAGGGCATGAGAAGTGACAATTAATTTGTTACATTAGAAGATATTCCCAAGTGAATATAAGGATGAAAGGGAATCAGTGCGAATAAGAAATTTGGCACTTAACGAATAGTTGTTAGATATCCACTTAATTGACTCACTAATGCAAAGTAATTCGGCTTGGAAAACACTGCATTCATTAGGGATTCTAAAGAGTTTATATTCCAGTTCAAAACCATGATGGAAAACGACATAAGCTAATGCAACTCGATTATTAATTTTATTGCCATCTGTATAACACACAACAGGGAAATTATCATCAACAGAATTGTCATCAATGATAATTTGAATTGGCAAACGATGCAGAGCACTTAAAAGAAGTTTTTTTCAGTATTAAATGAAGCCGGCCTCAAGGTGAATCCCAAGAAATGTATATTTGCCGCAAAAGAACTTACATACCCTCGGACAAAAAAATCTCCAAAAAAGGCATAAAAAGTTATAATTCTAAAATCTTATCCACCTCCTAACACAACGAAAAAATTAACATCCTTTTTGGGCATGTGCTCATACTATCGATCCTTTATTAAGGACTTCGCGAAGATAGTTGAACCCTTGTTGATTCTCAAACGCAAGAAAACTAGGTTCACATGGACCGCAGAGGCAAACACTGCGTTCGAAGAACTGTAGCAATCTTGCTTTTAAGCAACAAGAAAGGAGATCTGGACTCTGGCAAACGCCGTTTCCTCCAGTCCGTGAGGCTTGGTAAGTTAGAAAATGAATATTCGCGTTCGAAGAACTAAAACACGTATTAATCGACACCCCAGTACAAAGATTTCCGGAAGGGGACGGATCCAGTATTGCATTATCATTATGTTTCTATATTGAATTCTCCTTATGTACTAAATACGTGTATCTACAACAGGAAGAATTTATTCAATTAATCATAAATTCAGCATTAAGATTTTCACATGAAAATTGGTATCTCAATCTGTATTATAATGAAAATACTTTCATCAACAAAAAATTTGAACGACTTTTATTAAACATTTACTTTGTGGAACTACTTTCGCCAAGAACTGTACAAAATTTACATGGACATTCTAACAACTTAAGAACTCTAAAAATGTGCAACTGTTTTTAAAATATATACTGCTTAAAATTATTATTGAATTCAAAATTCTACGACTTTCGGTGAAATGTCAAATTCAGTCAAAATTCTAAGACAATAATTTTTTAATAGTTCAAAAGTTAGTTTTGTTTTGTGTTTTCAAAAGTATATGTTTCACATTTTGCTGCTCTAATACTTTTGCTTCCACCCTCCTCACCCAACCTCTCTTTTGCAAGAAGGAATATGTAAGGTATAACAAAATATGATAGCTGCTTTAAAAAATAATTGGCGACCTTAAAATTAACATTCTAAATTTGGTGCTCTCCCTGAATTCATCTCTTCTCCCAAATTCGAGATCATTCCAAATTATATAAAATTGCTTGAAAAAGGTAACTAAAACTAATATTGATCAATCATAGCTTAATACTTTCTGCACCTACAAAGTATAAATACTGAGCCACGAGCACTACGCTCCCTTTTATTCCCTGACTTCTAACAACTCTGCGCCTAAAATGACGTCGCATCTTTTTTACTGCACATATAATAATTATTGTATTCAACGATGACTGAAAAGTAATTTGTCTGCCAAATAAATAATTTTTTATGTGCGTACAAATAAAGATGGTGATTCGCGGCAATTAGTTTTGTCAATGTCTTATTCCTACCTAATTCACCCAGCCACGTCTACAGCCAAAAGATTGAAGTACCATATTCTCTGTGGCGACCTAAGGAACTCTTTCAGGCGTTTAACAACGTCACTTTCGGCCTTTTAAATACCGCACTGAATAGCAGTTAAAAACGAAACTTGTCCCTTCCAGCTGATCATTGGAAGAACTACTTTTTCAACCTGTAACCAGGTCCCCCCCCCCTTCAAGAACGCGCATCGGAAAAGGTCTTCGACCTCTCCGCTGAGTATTCTTCTCATGAACCTTATAAGAAATAGACCAACCCAAACGGGTTTTCTCCTTCGTCTGATGCACTCGCGGCTGACCCCTTAATCACATCCAGAGGAGTAGGGACGATTACAGAAATTTAACATTGGTTGGCTATTGCGGCGTGTATAATTGTCAAGAGAAAGCTGGTTGTAGCTCCTCATTTCACAAATTAGAATTTTTACGTATTTTTATTTTTGAAATTGAGATTGATTTTTAAAAATTTAGCATATTTATCAAACATAATTAAAGTCCAAATAATTATAAAGCTGTTGCATGCTTTCAGGCCTGGATATTTTTTTTAGCTTTTCCTATGCTATAAGGAAATTTGCAACTACTACTACTAAAAAATAGTATTTTAAATCTGAACTAATAGGAAATTTCAAACAAACAATTTTCTCTTAAATTTTTATGTGTTTATTGGTGTAAATAAGTAAAAATACTAAAATACCTAAAAACGAATTTTTTAATGTTTTTGTTTAAAATTCTAAATTGTGCTGCTTTTTTAAAAACTGTAGGAGAATATTTCAGCATAATTTCGATAAAAGAGTTTTATTTCAATTATAATAGCGATTTTAACACCTTAATAATTTTTATGCATTTATTCTAATGTTAAAATAGTATTTAATTAATAATTAATTGTGCTGATATTTTACAGTGATTATTTTTTAAATTTATTTCTAGTTCTGCATAAGACTTTTTTATTTACTGTGAATTTAAATTATTAGCCCAAAAGAGGCGATAGCCCAGAAAGGCTATTAGTCTCGAAACGGCATTTTGCGCTGTTTTCCTATAAATGTCCATTTCACTTTGAAAATTGTGTTGCACCAAATATTATCCCCCCTGTATTATATTTAAAGAAATTAAATAATAAATAATTAATTAATAAGAATCTTCATGAATACATGTATGTTTCTCGCCCTGTGAAAAAACGACGGTATCTACAGACATAAAATTTTGAATAACGCAATCCTCCACCCAAACATAGACACCTGGAAGGCCGAATTTCGAATTGCTTTAATCCATTTCATATTTTTTCTAAAACTTTAACGAATTTTTGATTAACAAACTCAATGAGTTCAAAGCGAGCAATGCCAACACCGTACGGAAAATAACATTTCTATCTCCAGCGCGGAAATTCTTAACATATGTTGTTTTCAAATATTTTGTGATATTGCCGTTAAATTGAATTTTGTGTGGTTTACATGCGAAGAACATGATATTCAATAAATAAAGGTAACACACAAAACGTTAAAAAAGTCCCTTTGGGTGTAGTATAAAATCTGAGTGCTTCCAGATTTTACTTTATTTTTTGAATTGCACTCAGAAAAGTTTATGCTCCGAATTTTATGAATTATTAAAATAAATAATCATCTTGTAATGTTAATAATTAATGATTATATAATCAAATAAATGATCATCTTGGAATATTATAATAATTTTAGAATCCGCTACCTGAAAATACTCATTAAATTTTTAAAAATATTATCAGATATTTTAACTTATTTGTTTCAAAGCATCATGTACTATCAATCATGTTTAATTTTACTTGTACGCAAAAGTAAGTTAATATATTTTGTGTTTAGAGTTTTTACCGTTTTACCGAAGTAAACATGTTTATACAAGAATTATGCATGAAAATAATGCGCAAAATGCAGTAAAAAGTGCTTTAATACTACATCTTACTTGAAAAAACTGTGACTTTCATAATCTCATCAATATACAACGTATCGCATTTAATAGTAAAAACAGTTATGTGGTACAAACGCCATAGGTTTCAATGTTAAAGTAAACCAGATGGTCCCTACTCCTTCTTGCGGACATGTGAGGGACGCGCGCTCCGCCCACTGGGTTAGTCTATCTCTTATAAGGTCCACGATTCTTCTACTCTGACGTATGCAAAAATGATTATCAAGGTTCAAGAAAACTTCCACCTTTTATTTATCTAGTCTAAATTTATATATGATGACTGCTCCTATCTAAATTATTCTGGCCCCTTCTAGGCTCAAAATTAGGACATTCTTGAGTTTTTACCTTTTTTGTCTCAGTGTGAAGGCACTTATTCCTAAGTCTTTTGGCTTTTCAAAATTTTTACCTTATTAGACATTCCCCTCTTTTGATGATAATTTTAATTCTGTGATGATGTGGAGGTAAAGGCGTAATTGCACTTTCTTGATCCTTGATCTGTGGCAACCTGCCTACTACAACTCAACGCTGCCAGTCTGGTAACTCATAGCAATGAAAAACAAAATAATGTTTATTCTATTATTAACGATTATTTTTGTTATCATAGTTGCTTATCCAGCTTTGCTTTATTTATTATTATTCAAGACGGCTTATTATACAAACTAAATTATTTTTATTATTATTATATTAAAAGCAGCATGTAATTATCTGTCTCAAAAATGGTACAACCATATTCTCCTTCATCTACGCAATATCGAAAGCTGTTAAAAGTTTCAATGGTTTCATCTACACATTTGGAATGATTACATGCACATATATATATATATATATATACATAATCTTGAAATAATTTCTAGCTGAATTCTAAATATATTATATATATTATATTTATTACTTTTATTCTCAAGTTTCCTTTAGAAATAAATGTTCATATTTTTTACTGATTTAAAGTGTTTAAATTTACTTAAACTTTAAGATTATGGACAAGCTTATTAATAACTCTCTAAGCAACACATTCCTTTTGAATTTCTTACGGAAAGCTACGGTTTAATGCCATTTATTCACGAGACTTATATAATTCTTTATTTTACCCTTTGTATTAATAATCTTTCATTCATCATGATGAGAGTTAATTGCTAAAGGAGTTAAGAAAACTAAATATTTCAAATGATAAAGTAACATATAACAATAATGTAATATATAACAATAGTTTAATATGTAACAAGTGATAACATTATCTCATGACTGGATAAAGGCAGCTGTGCTACTGGCGAAAAACAATTGTACATCTATATACAATTCTCCTTCAAGGATACTCAATAAATTAGTTATTATCTCTTTACCTTGGTAGCTACTGCTGATGCAGCAGCAGTTCTCATGCTAGTTATAACTTCACCATCTAAGATCTGAAACATAAAATATTAATGTTAACACCCTGAATCAAATTTTGATAAATTAATCTATTTTAAAAGTTTTAAAAATATGTAAAAAGTTAGTATTAAGTTCTTTACTGCCACAAAACAATAATTTATATAGTATTACTGCGTGCGTACAAGTTCATAACAGATTCACAGCACAAAGAACCGATGATAACTTGATAAAACTTATTTTTACCAAATGAAAAACTTTCTAGTTCTGGAACATTCACCAAAGCACTCGTACAGCTCTTCTCAGTATCACAGAGCACATTACCAAAAGAAAACCTTTGTATAGTTGTAGAGTCACTAGGTTATTTCGAAGCAGAAGACATGAAAAATGAGCAACGTCTTAGCAGGGAATCGAAGCACCTCTCGGTTATACGTCGAGCGTGCTGACCACTACAGCACGAAGGCATGCGAAGAAGGCGGAAGAAATACCTTATATACTCTCCCTTTTTTAAAGGGTGACTGGGGATTAGGGTCTCCAATCGCCAAATCGTGGTGGTGGAGAATGATCATCCAACACCTTCCTTTTTTTTAGTTCGGGCGCCACCTGTAGAGATATTAGATTATTTCGAAGCAGGAGACATGAAAAATCAGCAACGCCTTTGCCGGGAATCGAACCACGGACCTCTCGGTTACGCGTGGAGCGTGCTGACTACTACATGACGACGGCATGAGAAGAAGGCGCGAGAAATACCTTATACACTTTCCCTTTTATAGGGCGACTGGGGTTTTGGGGACCCAATCACCAAATTCCGGTGGTGCAGAATCATCATCCACCACCTTTTTAGTTCGGGCGCCAGTGTAGAATTATAAGGTCAATTTCGATGTCAGGAAGCTGAAGAAACGAGCAACATCTTCGCCGGGAATCGAACCACGGGCCTCTCGGTTACGCGTCGAGCGTGCTGACCACTACAGCACGAAGGCATGCGAGAAAAGCGGGAGAAATACCTTATAGAGTCATTTATTTCAAACAAGAGACATGAAAAATGAGCAACGCCTTCACCGGGACTCGAACCACGAACCTCTCGAATACACGACGAACGTGCAGACCACTACACCAAGAAAACATGCCAAGAAGGTGGGAGAAATACCTTACAACTTTGGAGTTTTCAAACTTTTCACAAAAGCACTCGTACAATTCTTCTCTGTATCACAGAGAGCATTACCAAAAGAGAAACTTTGCAGTTTTGGAACTTTTCACAAAAGCACTCCTACAGCCCTTCTCAGTATCAGAAAACAGTATCACAAAGAATAATTTTGGCTTCAGAAAAATTTAAGCTCCGATTTTCGGACCAACAATGCTGGGTAATAGAGGACCTTCTGTTCCCCCCCCCAACATATGCCTCATGTTTCTTAACGCGAAATTTTAAGATTCTTTTAGTTTGATCAATGTAAATTAAACCATACTGGCAAGGAATCCTATAGATACCCCAGGAATTCATATCCGGAATGGGGTCCTTGAGTATGGAACTCCTAATTTTATTGATAGGAGATAAACGACCTGAAAGTTAAATTTCTGTAAAATACGTGCAATTTCATAGATTTATTGTTGGACATCTAGATTAATACTTGTTCGGTGTGTTATTCTATCTTAATCAATGAATAAGAATATTATACGAGATCACAAAGCACAAAGAAAATTTAAATATTTTGATCTCTTTTAGGAGATTAGATGTCTCACTTAATATATAGGATCTCCTCTAGAAATTTCTCTGAGCTCTTTTAAGGCATGTATGATATTCTTAAGTTCGTACTTAATAGCTTTAACATTTTCAATTCTCCCCTCCCATCTATTTCACAGAATCTCAGCGTTAAATACATTTGCTTAATTAGAATTTTCAAGCGTATCACAAATACAGAAAATTAAGTAAATAATTTTTGTACCAGACCAAAGAAATCCAATGCAATTATTGAAGATTTTAACTACATCACTAATAACCAAATTTAGGCGATGGGTAAAACAAGCTATGTAATAAGCTCTTGAATTTCCTTTAAGAATACGTGTCTTCTGTCCCACTTTTTTTCCCTTTCATATTACTTCCACTGCCATATGACGGAGGCACGAATATCTGCAAGAGTTATTTCAAGATCAGATAGCATTTGGAAAATAATTCAGTCAGAGCTTTTCCAGTAATATCTGTAGCTGCATGAAAACAAAACAACAACAAAAAAAAAACTTCAATTGCAACTGATCGAGAACACACATCTATCACTCTTTAAATCGGACTCAGCTGTTCTTTGTGACTACGTCTGGTCTGCAGTCTAGAACTACCGAATAATATTTGTTTCTGATTATACTATTTTTCATAACAGATCACCGCAATTATTTAATTTTGAATGTTCTTGCTTAGGTACGTAACCACTCTTCCAGGTTTCGCTGTTCCTTGAATATGTCCACTCAACACAACGTCGTGCTTGACCATTAACCCCGCTTGATGTATAAAGTTTTCATTACCTGGATTTCTTAGCTTCTTTTAATTTCCTCTAAAAGGAAGATTTCGTTCTGCTAAAAATATTATGATAGAAAACGACTTGTCTAAGATTAACTTCATTTTTTTTTAATCTGACCTTGTGTTATTTGATTTAATAATTTTGAATTTTGAACTCTTAGAGACAGGTCTTTCCGTTTGTACATATCATCTACACAGTCCAGTCACATTAATGTGACCACCACGTACTTTCCATGTCAGAGTTAAATAACCAATCACAGAAGGCAGGTGGCAGCACAGTGCAGTTGAGCGTATATAAAGGGTGTGTGAAGGCTTCGGAAAACATTTCAATCGTTGGCGTAATGCAGAAACGAAGCGATTTATCCGACTTCCAAAAGGGCATGATCATTGGCTTTCGGGCCAAGGGTGGAAGCATTTCCGAAACGGCTGAGTTTGTGAACTGTTCGCGTGCCGCCGTGGTAAAAGTGTACCGTGCATGGCAAAATGGGACTGTCCAAAATCAGCGACGTGGCAAATGTGGTGCACCACGGGCCATAGATGACAGAGGCGAACGACGGTTGCGGAGATGCGTTCGGGCAGATAGACGGGCTACCGTTGAGCAACTGACCACCAAAATGAACCAAGGGGCTACCAAAAGTGTCTCCCAAAGTACTATTCAGCGAACATTGCTGCGTCTGGGCCTCCGAAGCAGACGCCTGGTTCGTGCACCTATGCTGACTGCTGTTCATCGACGGCGAAGGCTAGAATTTGCACGCCAGTACAGCAGCTGGACGTCCACTGAGTGGCGACAGGTTGCGTTTTCGGATGAATCGCGTTTTATGCTCCATCGGACAGATGGACGTTGGCGTATAAGGCGTGAAACCTCTGAAAGGAACCACCCTGCAACCATTGCCGGAACGGTCCAAGCTGGAGGCGGGAGCATTATGGTCTGGGGAATGTTTTCCTGGCATTCTCTAGGTTCACTGATCATTGTGGAAGGCACAATGGATCAATACAAGTACGCATCTGTCCTTGCGGACCATGTTCACCCCTACATGCGCATTGTTTTTCCTCAGGATGATGGCATCTTCCAGCAGGACAATGCGAGGTGCCATACAGCTGCCAGTGTACGTGCGTGGTTCGAAGAGCACCAGGATGAGTTTACCGTCCTCCCCTGGCCAGCAAACTCACCTGACTTAAACCCAATCGAGCATCTGTGGGACCATCTCGATCGAGTTGTTCGCGCCATGGATCCTCAACCGCGTAATCTAGCGCAGCTGGCCACGGCATTAGAGTCGGCATGGCTCAACATCCCAGAGAACACCTTCAGGGACCTATGTGACTCTCTTCCTGCACGTCTCGCAGCAGTCCGCTCTGCGAAAGGTGGTTATTCTGGCTTTTGACAGATGGTCACATTAATGTGACTGGACTGTGTATGTAGTTTCAAGACACTTTATGTCTTGGCTATAGCATTACAGAGCCCTTCCCAATCTCTATATCCATACCTCACAAGAGAGCCACAACTAGAATTGAATAATTTCCAACAATGGCGTGCCCCCCCCCCGCTTTTTTAGCGTGCCAATACACAGCGTGCCCCCTTTTTTTGTGTGTGTGTGAGAGAGAGAGAACGGAAGTCAAGAACGCTTCATCTTCTCATCATTTGGAAACCGACGGAAATGGCAATAAGCATTAAAAGAACGTCTTGTTTCTTGGTCTACGGGAGATATGGAAGCTGCGGAAAGCTTTGTAAATATCTATAAAACATTCCTTAACCAAATTAATACTTAAATTATTATCTATGGGATTTCTGGCCAAGTTCCCAAGTCTCTTGAATCGTTTATGCATTCAAAATTAAATGTTTCAAATTTTTCTTCTATTTCTTGAAGATGAAAACTAGCCGAATTATTATTTTCGATTGAGTTTACAGTTTCTTCATTCCCCCAGTACCTTATACACTCTATAACAAAAAAAATCGACGCACCAAGAAGAAATCATCCGATCGCTTTCAAATTTCGTATGCATAAATGTTTCGACCAATTATGCAAATAATTAAAATTTGGTGTCTAATGAAAGAATAGTGCGATCTCCAGCGCATCGGAACTGCGCATCCAGCACATGTTATATAAGGAGCTGTTCTTGAACTGCTGTTAAATTTTTTTTTGCATTGCCATTTAGGATACTTTTCAACGACTAAAAAAATGCCTCGCCGTAGGATTCGAGCTCATTACGAGCAACTGTCAGAGATTGAAAGAGGCCCAATTATAGAATTGAAGGAGACAGGTCGGCAAATCGGAGAATCGCTCCTCATATGAGTGGAAGCGATGCGGCGATTAGAAAAAGGCTGGCAAGAATGAGCCGACAATAGCAGATTTCAGCGCCATGATGGTAGCGGTCGACCTAGGGCCACAACAGATCGGGAGGACAGAGCGATTGTCAGATCAGCTGTTTCAGCGCCTTATTCATAACTATCAACCACAGACGTGCGACCCGCACACGAGTGTCCACCATGACAATTCACAGACGGCGATAGAGCGAAATCAACGCTCGTACCGAGCGTTACGCCACCTGCCACTCACGCCTGCATACTGTCGAGCCAGATTACAGCGATGCTTCGCTCTATCAGGTTGGAATGATGCTGATTGAGGACTTCTAACAGCACAGTACGTCGACGAGATTCTGAGACCTGTTTTGCTACCGTTCCTTTTGCAGTACACTGGCCTTATTTTTCAACAAGATAATGCCAGACCACATACGGCACGTGTTGCTATGAAATGTCTCACAGATTGTCAAACACTTCCCCGGGAAACCAGATCGCCACATCTCTCTCCTGTCTGGGATATGATGGGAAGGTGACTGCATCTATCAGGGTATGTTGATGACCTAGCCCGACAATTGGAGCAAATTTTGCAAGACATACCGCAGGAGACCACCCGGGAGCTTTATCAGTCTATGCCACGCCGTGTGGCAGCTTGCATCCAGGCTATAGGTGGGTCAACACTTATCGAGTTCGTTACTTTGTAACTGTGTAAGTCAGACACAAATCAGTCATTTCTTCTGAAATTTTAATCATTTTCTATTCTGTAGATAATCTTCCTATCTACCACTTTTTGTCTGCATCGGACAACTCCTTCTTGGTGCGTCGATTTTTTGGTTATAGAGTATATTACGTTTATACCTCTACAACACAATCTTCTCCTTGTGTGCTCATTAAAATTGGCAACTTTTTAACAGAATTAAATAGCTTACCCCTTTCCATCAGCATGTGCCTATAATCCATAAACATAAAATCTCCAGAAACTAAAAATGACGCAAAAATCGTCCAGTCTCAACTTGCTTATTTACTTAGCCGATTTCGGCTCTACTGGACCATTCAAAATGGTCTGGTAACTACTAAACAATACACTATGGATTAAAATAATTAATTATATTTTATCATTTTATTCACATATTTGTGGATGACACTCAGGCATCCACACACACCTAGCTTCGCAAATAGGAGCAAAAGTGAAGCATTATTTTGCTAACAGCAGCGATCGCAGCACCATCTACCTTCAAAGGGATTTAACAGTTAGTGTTGATAGTTACTCTGACTTGAGAGATTTTATTTTATCTAGTCTGTTAATGTGGAAAGACGGTTTTGATCTCAAACAATGACAATATACAGGAGGTGATGAAAACGAACATGGTTGCTGTGTATTTTTGTGAAACAACAGTCTTAGACGTGATGTAGAATCGTCGATTGGTTAATATGAGCTGTATAAAAGTCTAAAAGTTAATATGAGCTGTATGAAAGAACTAAGCCTTGAGAGAATAATTAAGCTAGTTATAGTATTGTTAAGTTTTTCTCTTCTTCTTACTTACGTTAAGGTTCTCGGATTTGGAGTGAATAACGACGACACTTGATGAAGTATCCAAACACACTTTATTAGCCAGTATTTTTCAACACATCTCCAAAATCACTTTTACAGTCGTCGAACAACTTTAAACACGCTGGTATAATCAGCAACACAGCCTTCAGGCTATCGGCTATAACGGTGAAGACAGCTTCACGGCAAAGCACCAGAGTAAAGCTTCTCAGTCGTTCTCGGAACTTTACATACTCTCGAGACTCTCGACGATACAACTCGCGATGCACTCGACGATACACTAGAATATAGCTCCCGACTCCGTTCAGTTGTTCTTGGAGCTTAACACTCTAAGATAAAACTCGACGATGCACTGCCTCGCGACACACTAAGAGACTCGCTCGATGCACTTGACGACCAATTCGGCACTAGATTACGCACTAATCCACTCTCCGCGTACCAGCAGTGTTTATATAGCTTTTGGCTTGTGTTCGAGAACCTTCTGGGCTAAACCAGTAAGAATTCGTTCCAGAAAGTTCTCCATCCGTCTCTGGTATATTGCCCATTTTGTCGCCAAATGGGCGATTTCTCGCCAAATATGGCAACCCTGCTTTCCCTCGCCATTTTCTGGCAACCCTAAGCTTGTTTTGCGGGGAAGCTATCTTACTACGCCTAGACATTTCGTAAAAGTATCTATAACTCATAATATTTTGATCCCACTGGATATATCGTTCCAGTTATGCTTTGCCTCGAGATAATGCTAAATACGGCTTGAAACACGGATGTGAAATGAGACAGACATCACTAGTAACGTCAGGAAACAGTCCTTGCAGTGATTTCAAGAATTAAACATTCCAAAAGAAATTCATATTTCCACATGGATTAATTTTTACACCAAGAAATTTGAAGCATTGCGCAGTTCACAGTTTTTGTAATGCTAGCAAAGATGTCTATGCTGCTGTGGTATTTTTGAGATTAGGTGAGAAAAGTTCAGTTCAATTCTCACTGCTTTGAGGCCAAATCCGAAGTGACTCCTTTAAGAGGGGGAACATTATTACGTACGGAACTTTTAGCTGTCTTGGTGAATGCAAGATTGACAAATTCGGTAGCTAAAGCACTGAATTGGAAGGCTGTAAGTTGTTACAACTGGAGCGATTCAACTGCCGTGCTCAACTGAATAGTTAAAGAAGAGAAATGGTCACTGATTTTCCGAAATCGAGTACAAGAAACAAAAAAACAAACTTCTCCTTTCGCATGGAATCATGTAACTGGTGAACTAGCCTCACCGGCTTACCATCTAAAGGCAATCTACCTCATCGACTTACCATCAACACAGATCTTATCACTCAGATGGAAGAGCTCACAATAGTTGATAGAATCTACAGAACTACGGAACCTAATGAAGAAGAGATAGAAAATGAGAAATTAAAATCTACAAAGTCTTTGCATAACACTGAAAATATTATCCAGTGTAATAGGATTTATTCGTACTACTCTAAATACTCACAAATAGATCGTTTAATGGGTTGAATTTTAAAATGTTCCGATATTTTAGAAATAATTGTCTCAACGAAGAACGAACCATACGAAACCACAATCCTTCTATTTCAAAAAATAGGGTTGAAGTTAGTACAGATGGCTCAACAAGAATCTTTCAAAGGAGAAGAAAAAAGATTTAAAAATTTGGCTACTTATCTAGATTAAGATAAAATCATACCTGTCAAAACACGAATTGTCAATAGAAAAGTCAAAGATTTTCGAAAGCCATTTTTTCTATCCTCTAATCACGAAGAGCGGAAGGAAAATAATATACAAGTAATTTCAAAGTTCATCATTTGCAAGTGGTTCACTTCAGAGACGCTAGAAGCTGATCGCGAATCATTACCAGAAAATCATATTCAAGACGCTCTTGTTTTTTCAGATCACAGCAGCGGATGCAGCTGGAACATATTGTTGCGTTACACGGGTTCGTGGATTTGAGAGTATCCGATGAAAACACGATGCAGAACAATAAAAAGCACAATTTATTTACAAGAATCACTATTTACAGCACAGTTCCAAAATTACCTTTAAAAGCGTCGAAAATCTACAATAAATACGCTGAAACAATCAGCAACACAGCTTCAGGCTGTAACTGTAAAGGTAGCTTCACGGCAACACTAAACTTATAATAAACACCGTGGAACAATCACCAATACACTGTCAAGCTATACTGTAAAGGTAGCTTCACGGCAAAGCACTATCTCGATCGCTTTCCGTTCACAAAACTCTCGCGTAGCTTAGCACTCACAGTAAGCAGCTATTCTCACAACGTCGGCTCTCAGAAACGCAGGGGTTTATATAGCTTTTCCTTAGGTTCCACACGTTTCGAGAAATATGTCGACAGGAAGTTATTCTAGAAGCTTCCCGATTGGACCATGGGATATCGCCAATTTGGTCGCCAAACTTTGGTCGCCAAATGGGCGATAAAGTCGCCAATCTGGCAACCCTCCCATACACTATTTTATGGCAACCCTAGTGCTATGCCGGAAAGCTTACATACAGGCGCAACCGCCGAATTTTTCGCAACACTGCCCCCTCCCAAGGACTGCACGTCCCGGGCAGTACAATCTCTGGTTGGGAGCCAAAAAGAAATAATCGAAAAAGCTACAAAACAAATAAATAAATTACAATAATAACAAATAAATTAATAAATAACAAAATTTGCAAATATTTACAGTATTTACAAATAACAAAGAAATAAACATTTACACTAATTACAAAGATCTATGTACAAGCAACTATGCATAAATCATACAATTAAACATAAAATTAATACAAGAAATACAAGAATAATACAAAAAAATCAACCATTACGAAATACGGGGTACCCATAACAAAAATAACTATCACTAATTACTATGGCCATAGTATGGAACTAACCTATCATAATGTACAATCTTAGGTTTGGAATCGGGAGACTTACGGATCCGTACTACGACGTCATTCAGTCTGTTGTGTCATTCAGTCTGTTCAGACTGTCTGTCATTCAGTCTGTTGTCCCTCCCAATGCGATTGCAGTTTGGGAGAAATGCCCTTACGACGGCTCGGATTCACAGCCAAACCTTGTCGTTTTCCTGGAACTTATGTTCGGTCGCTCTTGCGTCGTACCTCTTCTTCATCCTGTCCGTCGAGATGTGAATTCGCTCTCGAGCAAACCTGTGCATCTTTTCCAACCGGGCTTGGAGATCTTGAACGTACTCCTCAGGAGAGGACTGTAGATTCGGAGGACGGCCGAAAAGCAGGTCACTCGAAAGACGGAGATCACGACCGAAGAGCATTTGAGAAGGGGAATAGCCGTTACTCTCGTGGATGGCACTACGCTAAGCAAGCAGGAACAGGGCCAGCTTACGATCCCAGTCTTCTTGGTTCTTGGAAACCATAAGCGATAGGTGGTTCAAGATTGTGCTGTTAAATCTCTCCACCATGCCGTCAGACTGAGGATGTAACGGGGTGGTCTGTGTTTTCTTTATTTCCAATAAGTCGCACAGTCTTTTGAACACAGCTTATTTCCAATAAGTCGCACAGTCCTTTGAACACAGCCGAAGTGAAGTTCCTGCCTTGGTCGGTATGAATCTGGAGGGGAGTTCCAAATCTAGATACGCAGTTCTGCAACAGGACTTCAGCCGTAGTGACAGCCTCTTGGTCTGGAATTGGGTATACTTCAAGCCACTTCGTAAAATAATCCATGACAACTAGAATGTATCTGTTCCCATCTTTAGTCCATGGCAGAGGTCCCAGTATATCAAGGGCAATTCGCTCGAAAGGCGCTCCAACGTTGTATCGCTGCAGTCTTCCGCGACAGCGTTCCTTCGGTCCTTTTCCATATCTTGTAATTTGATTTCGGTTTCCTCTCTAAGCTCCATGATGTCGCTTCTAATCTTGTTAAAAGCGTCGAAAATCTACAATAAATACGCTGAAACAACCAGCAACACAGCTTCAGGCTGTAACTGTAAAGGTAGCTTCACGGCAACACTAAACTTATAATAAGCACCGTGGAACAATCACCAATACACTGTCAAGCTATACTGTAAAGGTAGCTTCACGGTAAAGCACTATCTCGATCGCTTTCCGTTCACAAAACTCTCGCGTAGCTTAGCACTCACAGTAAGCAGCTATTCTCACAATGCCGGCTAAGAAATGCAGGGGTTTATATAGCTTTTCCTTAGGTTCCACACGTTTCGAGAAATATGTCGACAGGAAGTTATTCTAGAAGCTTCCCGATTGGACCATGGGATATCGCCCATTTGGTCGCCAAATGGGCGATAAAGTCGCCAATCTGGCAACCCTCCCATACACTATTTTCTGGCAACCCTAGTGCTATGCCGGAAAGTTCACAGGCGCAACCGCCGAATTTTTCGCAATAATATCTTAAAGGGAATCAGAAAGCACAGATACTGTTGTTCACCTGCGCCTTTACGAAGCAGTGCATCTAGAACTTGTCATCAGTTTTCCTACCGAGATATTTTTTATGGCTTTCCGTAGATTTATTGCTAGAAAAGGAAGATGCTTCACTAGTTATTATGACAAGGGCACCAGTTTCATTGGCGATGCTAATCTACTTCATTTCTTGGCTGGGAATAAGTTAGTTTAGTTTTAGTTAGTTTCTTGGCTGTAAGATATAGGACTACGAACGCGATTGATTAGAAGTTTAACCCGCACCTGCAGCCTGGCTGGGACGCTGGTGGGAGCGATAAATTTGTGTGATGAAGGATCTCTTGAAAAAGGTCTCAGGTCAAGCACAACTGCTTTATGAAAAAATGATGACAGTCCTTTATGACTGTGAAGAGATAATGAATTCTCAACCTCTCACCTCCAGCTAGTTCCTCTATATTCCAGAACAGCTAGTTCCTATACCAGCTTCATTTTTCTTGCAAGATATCAAGGAATAGATACGCCGGATATTGAAGCTGTAGACTATCAGAGCTTAAACTGAAGGATCAGATATAGACAAAATCTACAGGGCGATATGAGGAATCGATTCAGATTATAAGGTATTTCTCCCACCTTCTTCACATGCCTTCGTGGTGTAGTGGTCAGCACGCTCGACTCGTAATCGAGAGGTCCGTGGTTCGATTCCTGCCGAAGGCGTTGCTCTCATTTCATCGGCTTCGAAAAAACCTAATGTCTTTACAAAGTAAATACCTAGAGTATCTCGTTCAAAGAACAAAAAGTACAGATACTCCTAAAATAGCCGGTGGAGATATAGTGCTAGTTCGAACAGACAATAGTAAAAGAATCAATTGGTACTAAGACGAATAACAGAACTTATTCTTGGAAAGGATGGAGGTGTTCGACTATTAACGTACAGAAATTACTTCGTTCAGTTCAACGTGTTCATACTTTAGATGTTTCATTCATTAATAACATCCTAAAAATAGAAAAAATAAATTGTATTGATAAAAATAGCTCAGTGACAATGGAAATACCCAAAATCTATATCAAGTACGCAGATAAAAGTTCCTGACAAACTGGATTTGTAGAAGTAATAAACTTCAAATTATTTACCCTATATGTAGTTAAAACTTTTGTCACATTTTAAATATATAGTTTCCAAATATTATGCATTTATATTCAAGAAGATGTAAAAATATAATATAAAGCATTCTGATTTCTGAAGGTGGAAGGATGCCATCGTCTGCTTGATATTTATTTTTAATATCAGCACATTAGCTCTAAGTAAATACTAATGATATTTTATTAAATAATTTGAGAGTGGCAACAATATTTAATTTCGGTTTATTCTTGTTCTAAAAAGAATTTAAATTTATATATTAGAATGGTAGATACTAGATTTTTTTTCGACTTGCTTGAAGAATATATGATGTAAATAAAAATGTCTTTATTCGGAAGTTTCTGACGTGTAATTTTTCATTGTTAAAAGAACAGCCTTTGTGAAGCCTGAGGTGTAAAAGTAAATAGTTTAGATGCAGAAATTTCGGTGAATTTTCGAATTGCATTCTACAGGAATACTGCTGGGTGAAAAATACGTTTATAGTGCCCTTGCTGTACGAACCTAGTTTTTATTCACATTATACAAGGTGAAAACCCTACACGGCCAACTTGTTCAACACCTACATTCAAAGCGAGAGCGTATTTACAGTGATTCAGAGTCTCAGTCTACTCAGCCACTGGTAGACCATGTGCAATTTTAAACTCAATAATCAGAAACTGGAAACTGAATAAAACTATATCACTTTAAAATTATTTTTTTACATCAGTAAGAATTTAAAACGAAAAAAAAAAGGAAATTTTAGAAAAATAAAACGCTGTTCTATTTTGAGAAACCTTTCTACAATTTTTGGAGGTACTTGCGTGTTAAAGAACTGACTTTGGCGGTAATTTTATACAATTAGTTTTTCTTTATTTAGAGCGGAAAATGTTTGGAAATCTCTTCTACCTTCTTTCTTCTAGTTATAAAATAGCTTCGAAGGTTTTTTTACCCTGAGCTACTGTTCCGCTGCATTGAAGAACTCAAATTTCTTGCGTATGAGCTCCGAAATGCGGCTCCACAAAACTGAATTTGTGGTTCCAGTTGAAATGCTCGAAACCGACGTTTTGGAATTCTGTTTTACAGGCAGCCTTAGGAGTCAGAAAAAATGATCTTTACTTTATTTTTTATTGCATTTAACAAAGTCTGGCTTTTCTTCCGAGGATTATAACAAGAAAGGTTTCTTTAGTTCTCCATCAAATACCGTCGAAAATTGAGGCGGGAAAAAAAGTGGATAAACTTTTTTTTTAACCTCTTTTCGAGAACAATCTTTCATCAGTCTCTACAATTATGACTTCGCAACCCATTTTTTAATTTTCATGAATTTGCATCTCGGAAACTCATATTCTCTCAAATCTCAATATTTCATTTTATAGCAATAGTATCGGCCATGTATACATGTATGCCATGTATTCTTACATGCAAAATTTTACTGATGTCATTTCCTTAGATCAACAGTAGATAAATCTGATAGCAGCAACAAATAGCAATACACTGCAAGCCAGTTGCCGACTCGCATTCCCAGAGATTCCATTCGTTTCGAACATCGCCCTACAATCTTCGATTGACTCAAATAAAATTTTATTTCATTCAAATTGGAACATTGACAGATACCCGACAATACATTATATTCTTGTAAGAAACCTTCATTGCTTGGTATTCATAGCATCACCTTAATTGTTTGGTAGGTCCCATAGACTATAAACCCATAATCGAACTAAAAACTCTAATAAATAAATAAATAAATAAATAAATTCCGTTCTTTAATTTACAAAAAAAAAAAATCTGCGTTATAGCCGTTCTTAAAACTTAGCGACGTCATACAGTTGCAATAGTGATTGTCTTATGCAGCCAAAATTTAAAACTATTAGCTCTCCTTGTGGAAAGGTGTTTGATACACCTGGGTGCCTAAGCTGACGCCTTACCCTAAATCGAACATAGCTGAAAGTTTTGAAATATTTTAGACAGTAACTTATTTGAGATATATATATATATATATTTTCTGTTTGTTTTTAATTTATATTTTGAAGAGATTCGCATACAATAAATTCAAGCCTCAAAGCTGTCTAACTGAATCTATGTGATCAAGATAA
Organism: Stegodyphus mimosarum; assembly: GCA_000611955.2. Taxonomy (NCBI): domain Eukaryota; kingdom Metazoa; phylum Arthropoda; class Arachnida; order Araneae; family Eresidae; genus Stegodyphus; species Stegodyphus mimosarum. Next base: position 113,191 of record KK119308.1, on the reverse strand, counting down.
CTTTGAATCAATACGTCTGAAGTGTTGATTAGCTCTTTTTTGAAAATAAATGTACTCAATGTAAAAAGAAATATTAATCAGAAAAATGGCCATTGAATTTCAAAAGTTCAAATCCGTAAGCAATCAAACATGCATGTGCTGTGCACATACCTGGGTTGCCGCATAAATTATTGGCAACATGGTGTATTGCCTCATCAATAATTTTTTTGCGGCTTTTTGGCTAAGTGCACAAATAATCAGGAAGTAATCAAAAATAGTAGAAAATAATAATAATTATTATTATTAATATAGCATATAAAACATAACTGATACATAATCAGTCTAATAAATGAATAAAGATATAATTTAATAAGAACAATTACATACTGCCTTCAATTTTCCATCAGCAGCATCATATAATAATACAACCGACTGAACAGAATTCAGTCCTTTCTTCTTACTTTCCGGGAAAACAGTTACTACTTTTGTAGCTAAAGAATCCAATTCAGAATCATAAGCTGGCATTGCTAATAAAAGCCTACAAATAGAAATATTTAATTACATTTTTACATAATGGGAAGTAATGATTTCATCTTGGGGGTGGAGGAGAAGCGTTCTTTGAAAAAATAAAATTGTGAGTGTTTTGAACCGTGCACATACCTCAATAAACAAAATACATTTTAAAAAATATATATTTTATAATCTCCTGTTATAAGAGATATCAGAGAGATGAAGTGAAAAAGCCATTCTTTATACAAAAACTTCCTTTCGATTATATTCAATATTATATTCAATATTCTAATAATCAGAGTTAAAAAAAAAAAAACCTTAGAAGACAAAATTTATATATTCCATAATTCAAACTTAAATTACAATTAATTTTATAAAAACGTTTTATGCATTTCAAAAGAATCAACATGGATATCTCTTCAGCAAAGAATAAAATTATTCTGCTGCTTTCTGCAAAATCCCATTATATATATATATAAAAATCAAAATGATTATGCATTGGGTTGCAGCAAATGTTTATAATAAATAATTGGATAAATTAAATGCATTTAAAATTATTTCAGTTAAATATATCATTGAAAAATAAAATACAGGTCTAATTTATTAAGAAGTCCATTTACAGTTTTTAAATCACTCAGCTGTGAAGTAGTTCACAGAAAAATTAAAGATTTTATTTCACATCGAATGATAACACTCAGAAAGCTAGTTATTAGCCAATACATATAAAATAAAGATCTCATATCACTAGCAATGGCAATTTCTGGTCATACCATACAGATGATAAATGCATAGTAATGTAATATAACAATTTGAAATATTTAAAGAAGTGCTTTTAATATCAAAAATTATATCAGACTAAAAAAAAGACAGATATTATCCATGAAGGAAAATTGGAAAGAAATATAAAATATCATACGTGAAAAAGAAGCATGTTAATACCATAAAAATCAAAGTATATTTGCTTCTTGAAGGAGACTGATCTAAAATCTATCTTCTTAAAACTGATATTATTTCCCTATACAGCAAATCTTAATTTAAGACTACTTTTTGCCTAGTATTATATTGCAAAATAATTATGAGATAAGATTTATAACACATCTGAAAAAAAAATTTACATAAATTCAGTAAACAAAAGTTTATAGATTCTGGTGAATGATGAGACTTTAAGGAAATTTTATCTGTATACTATTTCTGAAGGAAAGAATTAAATGAAAAATACTCGCATATTAAAAAAAGTATATATGAACAGAATACTGCAAAACATAATATTAATTCTGTTTTGCAGTTATAATTATTATTTCCTTTCAGTACCGTTCATTTTTTCTCACAATGTATTTTGTTATCTGTTTACATATATTGCTATCTGCCCACATTTGTTTTATATAGCTACCATAAATTAGAAGTTTTGAAAATATATGCTGAAAATGATTCAGAATAAAATGCATGAAAGTGAAAAATATGCAAGAAATTTGCTTAATCTGCATGCTATCAAAAAAGTAGTATGAGAACCCTCAAATCAAGTCCTGACATAAAATTCTACTCTTTGTAGGCAGACAATGAACTTCCAGATTGTCACAGAAGAGATGTACTCTAATTTCTTCTTCACTACTTTTGCTTGCACTCAAGAGCCGTCCGACAGACCCGACTTCCAAAGCAGCTGGATTACAGCACCATGCCACTGGTGCCAGTCACAGAAGAGATGTATATGCATTTGGTATCCCTTCTTACAGGGCTGATTTACAGGCTCTAGGCACTTAAAAGATTTTGATGCCAGAACATACATTTACGGCAATTTTTTCTTCATTCCTTCTCTCTCTCTCTCTCTTGGCTTTAGTTTAGCTGTATCATACAATCTATGGTAAAACTGGCAATAGGAAATTTTTTGGTGCTACCTTCTTTGATGCCTAAGCATGTGTTTATATTGCTTAATAATTAATCCAACCCTACCTCTTTATGAATATATTCATAATGAAGAATCCCTCTTAACTTATCTTCTTCAAATCACATCTTTGTCGGACAGATGATCCTACATTTTTATTTTAGTATGGCAGCTGCTTATATGAAGTCTGAAATGTATTAGAAAACATTGTGCTCTGACCAGCAACCAGTAACAAGCCTCAACGATAAAAATATCATAACAAATAACCCTTCAGAAATTAAATCACAGTGTGATAACTGAAAATTTAACATATATTTGGCAGTATGACAAACCTGGTCCTCTTTAATATGCACTTACTGAAATACCTCTACTATCATGATCTATTGTTTAGACCACTCAGCGTTTCCAAAAAGGATAAAATGATTTCAGTTTCAGATATATGTATCAGTATTATATATGCAGTCTAAGAACCATACGAGATCCATAGATACTATAATATACACCACATATTTCTCAAGGAATTAAACACAAATTTACGAACATAAAGTTAGGAAAATTTAACATTTTTTTAACAAAATTAATTATTTGCATAATAATATATAAAAATATCATTTAATTGTCAAAATTGGCAAACTTAATTGCCAAACCTGCAATGTGAAAATTTCAAATTCCACCAAAGGCTTATGAGGTGGCCACTTTACATATTGATGACATAATTTCCACTTGAGATAACTTCTGTTAACAAGTTTCAGTAGCCAGCCTGGGTGAAGGAATAATTGAATATTTTTCTGCAGTTGATTAGTTTTACTTTCTTCACATTTGATTGTGTTTTATTGTACTGAGTTTTGTGTTTTTATACTGTACTCATTGTTTAAAATATTTACATGTTAAAAAAATTATTTATTTAAAAAAGTGTATTAAATAATTCCTGTGTATTTTTCCTTTATATTTATTTTCTTCGATTTCTTCCATACTACATGATGTAACTTTATATCAATAAACAATTACTGATGAATTTTATTCATAAATTTTTATAATCAATGAAATCTTGATAATGCTGATACATAATTCCACTATCTACCCCCTTTTGACGCTCTTTAAAATTACACTGACCAACAGGAAGTCTATATTGCTTCCACTGGAAGCCCCTAGTTTATATTAATAAATACTCAACAATAAAAGCAACAAACACATTATTCCAAATTGACTAAGATTATCCAAACCTCTAAAATATTCTTTACAACTGTTTTAACATATTTATTTCACATATCATTACCATGCATCACACTGGTAGAATTTAGCCACTTAGCACTGATCTGGCAGAAATGGCTCCTAAAAAATATTTTTGAACCAGTTTTTAAAATTGAACTTTCTAATATTTATTTAGGCAATTTACAGCTACTTAAGAGCTAATTTAATAGCTTATGTAGGCTGTGAACCAGTTCTTAGGATTTTTTAATTGATATATCAAATTATATAACCTATATTATTCAATTTTCCAGTATTTAATAAACAAATGAAATGAACTTAAATATATAATAATCAATTAAATTATGAAAGCTGAAAATTAAATGATCACTTTTAAAAAGTGAAAAAAGAACAAATAGAATATTTTGGTGAATTTATACATATTTTATTCTGAAATGCAAATGCAGAACTATAATTTATATTTTTACTGGAATTCAGTGATATTAAATATATATGAGTTAATCCCTTATTATAAAAATTATGCAAAATACAAAGGAAAACCAGCAAAAAAATTATCTCTTGTAACCAATTGTCAAAATTTTAACAGAATGTTTACTAGTTTAACTGCACTAAATAAAATCACAACAAAGAATAATTCTAATTTGGGATAAAATTCACATGAAACCGAATATTCAACTTGATTTTAACCCTTAAATCATGAGATATGCGAATAGTACATTCACCATTTATCCTGAATATATGTGAGAAATGTTCGTATTGCATTGGCAGTTAAATTTCTTGGTGCACTGATGCAGCAACAACTATTCTTCCATCAATTTATGATTTCATTTGAAACAAATTCTTCCTTTTTACGAGTTTTACTTATGCTCAGAGGGTTAAATCAGATTTTCAGCTATTCATTTGCCACATGCAAAACTTTAGTTAAATTCTGTGTAAAATAATGATAAAATTAATATGCAACACGTTTTCAATGCATTGAATACATAAGAAACCATTAAATGTCTGTACACAGCAGCAGCAATAAATGGAAAAGTGTTAAATGTTCTAGAAATGAAGACTCAAAGAAAGCATTAACAGTATAACAAAAGATGAGATCTGAAAATTGGCAACAAAGAGCTCTTACTTTATCTTATAAAAACAAACTATCAGGTCCTAATTAAATACTTTACAAGCACAGATTCACACATATGCACACATATACACACGCATAAAAGAGTAAGAGATTTTGTCTACGATTAAAAAACACTAGATTCTGAATACCATAACAGATTTAGCATTACCCACAGTGTGCCACAGGAAGGCCTGCTACTCTAGACCCCCCTAAAAAAGCTCTTCTTGGTTATATGATGATTACACATGTACAAATAAAAAAAAATAGCTTGGGTATATGGTATTTGCATTATTTGCATTTCATATTTACATTTTCATCTATTTTTTTCATGGTGCTACTTTTCAAAGAAAGTGACACCACCTTTGAAAAAGCACAACCCAATATTGCATGTTTTGTACATGTTCCAGGATCCGTATCAGATTTACTATCTGAAGGCAATTCATGTAGCCCTTTCAGTGATTCAGAAATGGTCAGCCCTCTCCGATCCATTTAGAAAATAATTAAAAATCCAAAAAAATAAACTAATATATCTACAATTAGAAATTATGAACTATAAAATAAAATTAAATAAATGTCTACAACTCAAAACTATTAAAACTTAGTGCTAACAAAACTTCTTTGAACAAAAGTAAAAAAGAGAACTGCTCTAGTGAAAAACCAAACAGCTAACTGATAAAATTACTTCAGAAAATTACTCCAACAATTTCTTTGCTGATAACCAAACCTTCCCCCCCCCCCCCCAAAAAAAAAACAGAAAAGAAGAAGGAGAAAAGCAGGAAATGAAACACACATGCTGACCCATCTTTCCATTGTGAATGAGTTGACCGGTGAGCTGCAGAGAAACAAAGATACAGTTGTTGGTCTTGCCCTGGTCTCAGCACACCTAATGTTCGCCGTTTGATTTTAGGAAGGATTTCAAAGTAAAAATTTTTAACTATTATAGAATAGGGAGATTAGCATACAGCCAAGAAAACATAGAAACTCCTTTTCAAACAATTCCTTTTATGTCCTAAGAAAATTCTGCAAGATTTCTTAAATGAGGGTCTTTAAAAACTAAACATTACTAAAATATATGGACTGTTTTGTGTTGTGCTGCCATCTAATATAAATAAAGAAGGTTCAGAGTAACTATAGTAACCTATAAATCCTTTCTCATTCAATTTTTCTGTACATACTGATGGAAATTTTTATGTGTGCACAGTCTGGGCACACTGTGCCGTAAAAAGTTAAAGCAGTATGCTTAGGGTTGTTGTCAATGCAAAATTGTTACTGATATCCAATTTTCATGCTGATTTTTTTAAGTTTTCTTTCTTAAATATTTAGCAATTTTGCACAATCTATTAAAATACTAATAAAAATTAAATTATCTGCTGCTGCTACAAACACGTAATCGCACACTAGGACCTCACTTCCAACATGTTGTATGCTTTTCTTTAAATATTAAGCTCTTTAAATTTAATTTATTTTTTCTTCATCAGATAACAAATGCCACCACAAAATATATGAAACTTCTCTCATACATCAAGATACCTGATTGCAGCATGATACAGGTTTAGATAGATATTTATCCATTATATTTTATAATTTCCAAATAAAAACTTGAGTTGCTTGTTTTTCTTTTTCCCCTGAACAATTATGGCATCAGTTGATCTAATAATTATTCGGACTGCTTCAGAGAAAAAAATAATACTTTAAATGTTTCAGCAAATTCAATAGAAAGTTTTATAGCATACACTTCTTGAAATTTTCCAATAAGAAATGCTAATCTCACAGAGTAAGCTTTGGTGGATAGCAACTTCTTTTCCTATTTAGAATTCTATTTTTCTAATAACTTTATAAAAATGAAAAATAGTAAAATGCAGGAAATTTAAATTTCTAGCAATTTTTCTAACAGATTTATTATTTTTGAAATGAAAAACGGAATACTAGATTTCTCACTGCATTTGATGGTCTTTAGGATACCGTGTAATCATGCAACAGAGTGCTCTAAATTTCAAATTATTCGCATAATAAATTTTCAAACATAAAGGCCAGACAATATTTATATTATTGTCATATTTCAAATTAAAAACACAAAATAAACATGACTTTTGTGAGTCTTATTTTCTCTTATGGTGTCCCAAGAGATTTTTTCGACAAGAAAGCATATCACATGTTTTGTTCACTCCTAATTAATTAACTTTTAATTTTTTAAGCTTGTTAAATCCTCATTTGATTAACTTCATGCATAATTTTGTAAGGAATAGAATAGAGACACTATTTAAAAATAAGACTTAAGATAATTCTAATTTATCCTGCGCAATCTCTTACAGCACAACTGAAAGTGTGCCAACACTTTTGGTGGCCGCCGTATTTAATTTCACGGATGTTCTGCAAAACGATAATATTTCGCATCTAGGTCCAATATTTTCAGGACAGCTCTTGCATCCAGAGTACAAAAAGTAAAGACATGAAATAACAGTCAGATTAATAATCAAGGTAATAATGGATGTTACCCATTATGTTTTTTTATTTGCACAGCAGCACGGACAGGCTGCGAAACTTTACCAGCAGAATATGATTTTAGAGCTCCTTCAATTAACAACAATATATTTTCCCATTCACCTTCCAAACATTTAGATACTTTTTCTTTATCATAGTATATATCAGCAGTTTCACGACGCGCCATATCACCTTTAATAAATACTACACTTATGAGAACAGTCAGAAAACAAACATAGAAAAGGACTCAGATCATTATCTTGGAGAAAAGAAGTTTTTATGCATCCAGTTTAAGATTACATTACACTACATTAAAAAAAAAGTGATAAAAAATAACTTTATCAAGATTTTAGAAAAGGAAAACTTTTTTTTTTTACTCTCATACGTCACAAATTTATTTTTCGTCTGCTTTTGCTTTCTAATTTTTAGCAGCCAGATTTTTCTTTTTAAAAATATATTTCACTGAAATATGACTGAACATAAAATTACCTCGTTTTTATTATTATTCTAAACTTTATTTCAGCATCAGATAGAGAATATATCGTATATCAGTATTAAAGAATACAAAATTTTCAAACAAAAATCAAAGAAAATAAAATAAAAAAGGCATTTTTCACTTTGCAAAAAAAATTTCAGAAAAGTTTATAGAAACTAAATAACGTTTTAGTAGATACTATTCGACGGAATATTCAAATAATTCGCTTCCTTGGATTAGCTGCTTGAGGAAAAGCGATATATATTTAGGAATAATGAAAATACTACTACTTGATCCGATGTTTGGTTTTTCCGTTATAAAGTCTTTGTTAAACTTTTAATATTTTTTTATGGAGCCCGATAGAAATATGCTTAAATGTGCCGTGAAAAACTGCCGAAGTAAATACATGTTTGACAAAGCTATATTTTACTTCAAGTTACCAGAGAACATTTTATTGAGAAATGAATGGGTATCAGCTTGTAGTCTAATAAACCATGTTAATCAGCAAGCACTTCGAATATGTTCACTGCATTTCAGGAACTCTGACTATATTGATAAATGTGATTCGAAAGCTTTAAATTCAAGGTATTATCCAAAATTAAAAGAAAATGCTGTACCTCATCTTAATATGTCTAAACGAGAACATTCCAACAGGGTTCAAAAAAGAGAAATCAGAAGATACTTACTAGATACGCAAAGACGTATAGCAGTTAAAACTGAGTTGGACATTTTTTTTGATGTACATAACGCCCGGAGCTTTTCATGTGTTTATGGTACCCCATTTCTATCTAAATTCCGAAATGAAAATCTAGTAAGAGTGTGTAAACTGGAAAAAAAAATCCGCAAGCTGAAAAAACAGAAAGCGAAATTGAAGTTTGCTTACAGATATTGGAGGGAAATGTGTTCAGCTAAAACAGAGATTTTAAAAAAGTTGTTTTTTAAAAAACAGAAAATGTGCTATAGCTTAATGCAACAACAACATAATGTATAAAATCGAAGTGAAATTGTTTTCTCTTTTATTTCAAAATTTCATACTCCCAATGAATTATTTTAGTACAGTAACTAACTTTTTCTCACACAAAAGACTATTTTACCACATTTTTTTATTTTCGTTTGTAACTGTGATAGTGAATTTTAAATCTCTTGTAACATTTTTATCATTAAGTACACAGATGACGGGTTTTCTTCCGCAAAGGATCCGTTGGCGCTTCCGCAGCGGATCCGTTGGCGGCGGTGCGTTTTTACTCGCCAAGCTCGCCGGTTAATCGGCCATGATTTTAGCGGTGTACAGTTCACTTTCATTATATTTAAAGCATATAAATTAAAGATACATATTAAAGGCTTATAAATTAAAGTTAGCAGAAAAAGACATAACATTAATAGGTTAAACATGATACAGCATATAAATTAAAGTGTGTATAGTAATACTTAGGCTTAGCAATACCTCATATTTCTTTTATTAAATTTGTATGACCCTGAAAAGGGCCTTTTTTTAACTGTGCACTTATGGAAATTGTCGGGGATTTGTTGTCTTTTTCATTAAGAATTCTCATAAAGTGTCTTTTTCATTAAGTATTCAATATCCTCAAAATTGTATCTAATAATGAGTGCTACTGTACATATAATAGATTAATGGATTCATAACTAAATAATACATTTAAAACATTCATTTTACTCAAGCAGTTTTTCAAATATTTCAAATGCAAAGTTTTTTTTTTTTTTAATTGTTGATAGCTCAAAGCATTTTATTTTGAAACAACTGCTTTTTCATAATAAATTTGGCAATGAATCTTCAGTAATATTCAAATCCTTTAGACTAGCATTGTAAATAAAACTAGAATATTATACATTTTATCTTTCAATAGTCATTCAAACTTTGATTATTACACAAAGCAATGGTTTGCTAACTTTGATGATTCTGGTAACATATAAACTATTTTGTCCTCTAAGAGAACTAGTAATATTTTTTATTTCATTCTAGTCATCTATTGTATATAAACATTAAAAAGTATCTTCTAAAAAGTAATTAGTAAAATACATAAAAAATATGTCAAAAATTTAAGCATGAAAACTGATTTAATTCTAAACAGCCGTGTTATCAATTATAGTCATCCCATCCGCCGTATTTTCACCACCTCATTCTGTCTGACGCACCGCTAGCTAGCGGCAAAACGCAGCCGGGGACAAACGAATTCCACGGGTTACCAGTTTTGAACTATTATCGCCATTTTTGGCGGTTTTTATATTTACCGGATCCTTTGCGGAAGTGCTTCCCAGATGACATAAAAATACTTAAATATATGACTGCTGTTTTGATTTAATTGCATCATTCTAGAAGTTGAATTATGTGTATTTGTGATTCGACAACCATAAAGTTTTTATAATATTTGTGTCAAAAAATATATTGCAAGATTAGACTGTAATTTGAAGGTAAGTTTCGAAAAATGCTGTAAGAATATATTTGTTCAAAGTGTGAAACCTAAAATTAAATGTATGGTAACTCACATTTTTGTAATATTAGGTTTTTTAACTTTTGTTATATTTTTTGTAATATGTAAATCTTAAGTCCATGTATACTTCACAATAAGGATAATACAAAAAAAAATCATAAGTTTCGTAAAGGTTCCTTAATGACAGTTTATGTCGTTGTTTCTGAAATTGTTTAAAAAATTTTTATTGGATATTTTGAGACATATTTTAAATGTTAAATTGAAAGAATAGAAATTATGTACAATTGAAATGTTTCAGATAATGTAGATTTATTATTTATTTCATTTCAGAACTAGAAACCAAAAAATTAGAATCTCATTTACCTAGCAATAATAATTAAATTTTAGTTTCTGGAAGAATTTTTGATACTTACATATTATCACAACTACTTGGTTAGAAATCGCCAGAGTTTCAGAATGTGTCGAACTCTGACAAGCATGTGCATAGCAAGTTTTCGGGCAACCATGCACACAACGATTTCTTTAGTTTTAACTAGTGTTGCTATTTTTGTATGTGTTCTTGTTTCATTCTGAAGTTCAATGATATTTTAATTCAATTAATTTTTATAGACATGATATTTTTTGTTTTAAACTGAATTAAAATGTGCTAATGGGATTTGTTCACACTGGAAAAAACTGAGAGAAAATTTTTACAGGAATACAGTATTTATGACAAAATCTGTGAAGGGAACTATTGCTTTGAATTTCTTATGAGAGTAATCCTTCAATAAAATTTTCACCAGAACTAAAGAAACAAAAGCCTCCTTTACCAGCAGGCTTTTATTTCTTTGTTCTGGTAAGTAGGTTTATTCATTAGTATTTTGTATAAATATTTAGCTATAATGTGAAATATGTATGTGGTAATTTATATGTATATAATAAATATTTTGCAAGTCATTGGTTTATTCTTTTATAAAAAAAAATAAGGTGGTTGTCTTGGTATGCAAGTGTTCGATTTTTTTTATCAGTTTGTAAACTCAAATTATATTATCCTGAAATGTACCAAATTATGATAGGAAAAAATAGCCTTTCATCTATGAAACATTATATCCAGTTTCAGCTTTGAATTTAATTAATTTATTTATTCTTTAACTCTTTGTCAGCATACTTTTTTATTTGGTCTAGAATGGCAAAATGAGATCACTTTGAACATATCCTTAAAACTCAGTATGAAATTTATGAAACAAGCTATAAAAGCATGTCATTTATTGTGGAAACATTATTTTTATTAAAAATATAAAATAATATCAAAAATAATTTTTAATTCATATTTTCTTGCTCTACAGTAAAAAAAAGCCTGATTACATATAAAATCATTATAAGGAATAAAATTCACTCTGAGAAACAGTTTCATATAAAAATGATATATAATATGATGTATATGAGTAAGGAGGAACCTAATTCTTGAATGTTTCACATCATGAAGAAATAATCTGAAAAAAAAAAAAAACAAGAATTGTGTTGGATTATGAATATTGTCTTGAATTATAACCATTCAAGTTGGCAACAAATGATTTTCAATGATGTTTTGAGTTTACCTACTACAGAATTAATATTCAGGGATTTCTGAAAACATTTGTTTCCTATTACTTTACTCATTAACAATGCCAGGTAGTAAGTGACTAGGATTCATTTGGATGAAATTGTGATCAGACTGTATTGCAGGAAGAGATTTTTATGTTATGTATGATATGTCTCAAAACAAAGTTATAAGCTTGGAAGTTAATAATAAAAATGTCAGAGTTAACTGGAAAACCACAAAAATGAGCTTAAATGGAAAGAATTGGAATAATTTCTGAAGCAGCAACAAAAGTCAGTTGTTCTAAGGGAAGAAGAAAAAGTAAATGAACCTAGTTCTTTGATCCAAGGATTATGCAAAATGGAGTAAGATGCAAAGTTTTGTATAAGGATATCACCTTGATAAAGTAATATCAAGTATAAGCATTTTTAACGACAAATTCGTGGTTTTCTTTCCAGCATTTTAAAACTTTTATAATAGCAAATTGTATTGTATAAATTTTGAGTGAAGTAATGGCTCAGTGAGTCAGAGGCAGAATCAGATGATAGTAAAATTCAGTTAGGTTATCATAATGTTGCAAAGTTACATATCCGTCTAAACTGAGAGGCAGGCTTTCATGGAAGACTTTCTCTGAGAAACTGGTTTGTGTTCATGTTATAGAGAAACTGAAAACTAACCATGCATTCACTTGAGGTTAAACCCTCACCAAAATTTAAAATTTTATTTGATGTTTTTCTTAAAAAAAAAAAAAAACTTCGTTTTCATTACAAAAAATAATTTTACATACGAATTTATCTTTTCTCTGCTAGCAGATTATATATATTAAACTTTATTCTTCATTTCTTTTAAAGATATATTTGTGTAAAATCTGAGTGGTGATTTTATAATTTCAGTTTCTTCCAGTAAGTCATTGATTGTAATTTTCGGCTGTCTTGTAAGTTATCCTGATCCGACTTCTTAAGAATGTATGATGACTTGGATACAGTGGAACCTTGCTGAATAATCATAATTTGTCCCTGAATCTTAACTTTAATGAAGGCACTCATTAAGTGAAACAATTTTTTCCATAGGAATCAATATAAAATAGGATAATGTGTTCCATTCTGAAAAAAAGTGCCCTAACAAATTTATAATATGCAGTTTATGATTTATAATACATAATTTTTTACAAGAAAGTTGTCTAAAGGCATTTGTTTTCACCTATGCTTCAAAATTTGGTGAAAATGAGACACAGTATTATCGTTAAATAAATTTGTAGCATGTCAGTCTATTACCTTATTAGGGCAATGTTTCTCGACAATAAAACAGTTTTCCAAAACTCTTGTAAGAAAGGTTGGTTTCTTCAGTTGCCTCAAAGAGTTCTTTAGAGTAGAGCTTTTTTAAAATTTAGAATAACTTGCTGGTTCATGGGTTGTAATAAGGGAGTGGTATTGGGAACCAGGAAATGGATCTTGATGAATTTAAATTCTTCAAGGAGGTCATCTTCTAGGCCTGAAGGATGTCCAAGAGAATAGTCCATAACAAGCAAGACACAGAGTGGCAGATTCATCTGAAACAGATATTTTTACAGATTGATCAAACACTTCATTGATTCAACCTGTAAAATGTTCATATGTTACCAAGCCTTGTTTCTGAACTTAAATACCATTTAGTCTACTCTTCTGGACTTCATGTTTCTTGAATGCTTGTGGATTGTCTGAATGATAAAAGGGCAGTAGTTTAATTTTCAAATAATAGTATGCATTTACACAGAACAACAGCATGAGATGACCTTTCATTGGTACGCTAATGCCATCTCTTGTAATATAAGTTTGCTCTGGCATCTCATTCCAGAAGAGACCTGTCTCATTGCAGTTTAAAACCTGTTGTGACAAATAACCCTCAGAATACAAAAGCTTCTTGAATGTGCCAGTGAGATTCTCGGCTGCCTTTATGTCTGAGCTTGCTGTGGCTCCAGTTCTTCAATTAAACTTTTCGAACCAGTAATGGCTTGGCTTGAATGCTTTTCTGTCAGTTGATCCTGGCATATGTTTAAGGAGATTGGCAAAAATTAGTTTCACCTGCTGAAAATTATGTTTTATCTAATAGTGTCGCCTTGCAGTCTTGTTGATCTATATGAGAAGCAATCTTTTAACGTCATCAAGAATACATGGCTGTTGCATGAAAAGTCTTGTGACACCCTTTGGAGCATCATTCTCAATCTTATCCATATTTCTAATGATAGTGCAAATCGGTGATCAGTGATTTGGTGTTCGATTTCTACGGGTTTTTTTCTCATCTTACCCATGTCTTCTTGCATTTTCTTTGAGGACAACAAAGTAAACATGCTTAAACTTGTCCCCCCCCAAAAAAAACCCAACGATGTGTCTGAATACAACTTTTGAAAGCAATGGTAAGATACCAGCTGAACGAGCACTAAATAGAGACTGATAGCAGAAGTACAAGCAGGATCCTGCCTGTGATGTCATAATGTTTCCACATAACTTCTTTGAAATATTGCTTTAGTCATATTTTTACATTTTGTTTTTACTCGTTACGCAAGGTTGGACTAGAATAAATATTTTTTTCTAAGAGTCTTTTCTATGAACATATTTTTTATTTAATTCTTCATTTGAAAACGATTTTTTTAATAGTATTTCTCTATTAATGAGGTGCTACGTAATGCCAAATGTAAGTGCTGCAGCAAAGTCTATTCAGATGGCAGCAACTCTTATGATACTGAAAGTTTAATGAGAAATAAGGAATTTGTAATAACTGTAGTGTGTCATGTATAACGTTAATGTACTCAACCTTGATGTTGCACACATTAAAGATTACACAGCTATTTGTGACCTGATGTAAACAGAGTATCATAGTTAGTGACTTGTCTTGTTAACAGAATGTGGCAAAAATATTTCTGAAATACTTAGCTGGAAAAAGTGAGGTCTGATATTTTCATTTTGGTCAATGAACATAAGTAAAACATATGAGATTATTTTTAAATGAAATCATTTAGGTAATTTTAATACTTTTTAATTGTTTCTATGATGATTTGGATGTTTTTGATGTTAATTCTAAAAGAGGGTGCTTTGATTTTTAAAAAGTTTATAATCACTCGTCATTCTAACTTTCAATGATAATGTTAGCTTAAGCAAAAAAGGGGGAAAAAAACCCTTAATTTGGCATAGATTTTCAATAAAATTCTGTTGATTTCAAAGATGATCAGGCAATAGTTCTCTGTTCTTCTGGAACATTTTTTTCCCTTTTTCAAAATTGATAAGAGTTTTATTCAAAATCTGCATCAAACTAAGTTTGCTTTTTTTTTGCCTACTTTTAAATTTTACATTGCTCTGTTTCTCTTCCAGTTTGATAATGTAAGATGTTTATAGAATTGAATTTTGTTTTTATAAAATAAGAAAATCTGAACATTAATCTATGTAGATCTAGTGGGAGAGCTACTGCCTGGCTACGAAATCACTAGGGCAAATTTATTGTCAAAATACATTCTTTTTCAAATAGATTCAGTTACCTTGAAAATTTGTGTAATCTTAATGAGACTTGACATAAGCATTGAGAAGATAAATGAAGTGATTAGCATTCAGTAGATATCAGTCCATTTATAAAGCAAACATAAGTTCTTAGCTGTTATATATTTGTATGAGATATAATTATTTTGAGAATGCATGAGGATATTCATTCTGACATGGATTAATAAAAATTTTAAGTTTTATCTTGCAGAAATTACTTCCAGTTATTCTATATTTTTTTGCACTTTCAAGCACTTTGCATGATGGCTGTAACCAACAGATTAGATACATATTACATATTCATCTGAAAAAAATATATTTAATTAACCTTTCCTGTAACTAAGGCGACATCCTGTGAATATCCTCCATATTAGGAGGGAAGTTCGGTCAATGTCCATAGAAAAACCTCAAAAGAGGGCTAATACAAATTCGCTTGCTATGCTACGGAAGACTCAATCCAGCAATACAGACTTTTAAGAACTCTGTCTTCAACCCCTTAGGCTGAATCGGGCCACTGGATGCTCGTCTTTCCCATCGGGTCTCGAAGACCTCCAAGGGCAGAGTTGCACTAACCCATTCGGATGGTCTAAGCCATGACCGCCCGCGACACCACGGGCTATCCTTTCTGCTCACAGAAACCGACAATTATTGTGCCCCAGAGCCGCTACTGTCATAGTAAAATATCGCCTTTATACTCAACCCCAAGGGGTCAACTGGACAGAAATTAGATCTGGCATATCAGATAGTCATACTATATGCTGGCAGGCATTTTCTTATCGAAAAATCGCTCTTGACAGAAAGGATAGCATTGGTAGTCCTGTGACTCATTAACAATAATAGGTTACAAGATGTTCTCGATATACGTGAAATATCGAGGAGGTAAGTTTCATTTTTAAAAGGAAAAACCACAAAAGTTTTTTTCAAACCAATTTTATTTTTACCTGAAATTTCATTTCTTAAGCTCTTTCCTTTATAGTTTCCTTCGATGTTGAGACATTTGTCATAGCAAGTAATCAACTTAACTCAGTTTGCATTTGAGTGACAGCAGCAGCATGAAGCCGAGCATTGTAGCAAAGCAAGACAATTGTTTGGCTAAGCATTCCTTTCCTTTTATTTTGAACTGCACGCAAGTTTTGACAGGTAAGTCTCTATTATCGAGCTGCACTGACGGTTTGAATTCTTGGAAGAAATTCAGCAAGGAGAATCCGTTTCATATCCCAAACACGGTGCGCTGTAGTTTTTGTGCTAATGTTTTGAAATTTTGCCTTTGGTCATCCTGTATGTGTCCATTCCACCGACGATAGTTTCAAGTCTAGGGTGACGCGAAAAACCCCGGTTTCGTCAGCAGTCACTAATTAGCTTAAAAATGGCTCTCCCTCATCACTGTATTCTGTAAGAAATGCCAAGTAACTTTACAGACATCTGTAAACATTTTTAAATCAACGGTGCGTAAGTTGTGCTGACCTAAGTGGTGGGAAACAATTTCAGGAAATTCGCCAGAAAGCATTGAAAGTATTAGGCATCTGTTCCCTCAAAGATTTTAATTAATTGCCTTACCAAATCGTCACTGATAACAGGAAGTAGCCATCTCCATGCTTCTTCATGTATATTTGTTCACCTTTTATTGAATGCTGTAACCCACCTTCTCAGCGCATTGCACTCTCACTATAAACCTCAGTAACTTGACGATAATTTTCAGCAGGCTTCAAGTTTCTTGCACTCAAGAAATGAATTGTAGATCGAATATTACAGTCGATGGGTTAGTCAGTTGCCTTAAACATTTTTAGTGATCACACAAACGGAAAAAACAACATAGATTAGCCATAATGCCGTCAGTGGTAAGGCAAGGGACAAGAAAGACTAGTATTGATAGTTGGAGTGTTGTCAGTAGTGCTGTGGAGGGTAGCAGAATGATATTGAATGCACTTCTCAGCCAGCAGTGCCTTCATTAAGCATTACCCGCCCCCAGGCAAACCAATAGGCTGAGACCCCTACAACAACTATTCACAGGAACAAAATACATTAATGTTTGTGAAAATTGCAACGCTATGAAGGAATTATGGAAGTTGAACCAAATTTACAGGAAATGTAAAGTGAGGTAAGACATGCAAATGATTAGAATTACAAAGATATTGTGCATGCGTGGAATGAGAACCCACCGCTTGTTCTATGCATATAAAGGACTGCAAAGTTGTGTTGAAGCTGTTTATGGTCCTCTGCCTGCAGTGGGCGTTTAATTAGCTGTCAATAATGCTTCGTCAACAGCGTAAGGTGCTATACCTACAACTGACGGAGTTCAAACGAGCCGCATCGTCGGTATGCGAAAGGTGGACTTTCGGATCCAGCAGATTTATTTACATTATTTAATGATTTCTGATATTTAACATATCAATAAGTCATCCAAATTACTAAAGAAACTAAAGGATCACATCCACAAGCCATTATTAAACATATTTCTCATCTTCAAATACTTAAAAAGTTATTTTACTCAAATCTCCTCATCGGACTGAAGGACCAATCACTTTACTTGTACACGTCATGTGACTTGCATTGCTTAGCCTCACTCCCTCTTACTTAGATCTCACTTCATCTCTGGACGCCATGCATATAGCCCTTGCATCCGTGCGAGTAGGTCGCTCTATCAGGAGAGAGCCATCCGAAGTTGCTCTGCCTAACGGCGATGACGACAACCGCATGGACGATAGTGTCCCGGCGGATGATAAAATCGCTGAGACTAGCTGCGTTGGAGTAGCCGATTTAACTGCTGATGAGGATCTTAGTAATGTGGAATTTATGCGTTCAAGGATTACGGACTTAGAACAACAAATAGGCCAAATCAAATTTGCGGTGCCAGCCTATCATCAGAGATGAGTAGTTACGGACCCAGATGTTATTTCGGAACCCATGTTGAAGCTGTTGAGACAACTCAAGCAAGAGGCTGACACATACAGAGGTAAGTGCGGTTTAACTATTTCGGCAGGCATGTCTAAGTTAAATATTGCTCTTAGCAGTTGTAGCACTAATAACAAAATGGCTAAACGTAAATCAGTAAATGATAATAACCCTGGTAGTACAGATGTAGATGGATTTCAACTGCCGCATAAAACGGCAAAACAACTTCGCATAGAAAAAATGAAAAATGTATTGGAAGTTAAAAATAAATTCTCTGTGCTTAAAGATAATGAAAATGCAAATGTAACTATGAATTCTGGCAATGCCCCACAGGAAGTGGAAGTTCAACAGATCAGCAGCCCTCCTCAAATCTCTAATGTACCACCAATTATGGTAAACCCCGGAGAGATGCAATTTGGTGAATTCTTAAAACAATTAGCGTTGAAAACGCAAGCAAAATTTTTAGGAAAATTGAATGAGGAATTTCTAAAAATATTATCGCAAACCCCTGATGATCATAGAACCCTGACTGCGTTATTTAAAGACAGCAAAATTGAACACTATATTATAAATGAAAAATATAAACGTCCAATTAAAGTTGTAATAAGAGGGCTTCCCTCAAATGAGATAAACAAGAAATTGCCCAGGAAATCTCAGCTAGAGGATTTGCACTGCATAAAGTTGCACAGTTATATAAAAGAAGAACCAAGGCTCCTATGCCACTTTTTTATTAACTGTAATGCAATCGGAAAAGGTGGAGGAAATTTACAATCCAAAAGACTTAATGCTCTTCTCGGTGGAAGTGGAAAAATATATAACCAAAAATCAGGTACCTCAGTGCCATAGCTGCCAGAAATGGCACCACTCCTCCGAGAATTACTTCTTCGCTCCACGTTGTGTAAAGTGCGCTGAGCAGCATAAAAGTACTGAATGCCCCATAATAGGGGAAACCGAAGATCCCAAGTGCATAAACTGCCCTGGGAAGCATCCTTCATCATATCGGGGTTGCCCGAAATTCCCAAAGCCTAGAGTTAATAATGCTAGAAAAAATATGACTAGACCTGAAATGAGTTCTGCTCAGGCATTAAAAAGCGAAAATAGTGCAAATAATGCAGTCAGATACGAACAGAATCAATCAACTAAAACTGTTGAAATACCACCACAAGCCCCAAATACTGAAAATTATAAAGAAAAAGTTAATGAAAATATAAATAAACAATATGCTAAGAGAACTAACAGCTCCGATATGTATGAATTTATTAACTGTTTAAAAGAAATACATGGCATATTCGGTCATGGAAATATTGCAAAAATGACAAAAATTTTTAAAAAATATATTCCTAAGATTAAAATGCATACCGATAATATTGGTAGATTATTTGTTTATTTCGAAATGCTCACTGAAAGTAATGGTCAGTGTGATTAATAACTTCTGTGAAAATATTTCTGTTATTGTTAAAGCTTACAAGAAAAAAGTATCACCGACTTTTCTAGATTTCAGTACTTAAACGTATAAATCACACTTCAGCACGAAGTAGCCTTTAATTAAAGACTTGCATCATAGGCTTAAAATAGTCACTATCATTAAAACACTATAACTGTGGTGATTATTCACAAAATAGAATCAGTTGCAACGAAAACAAACTTTATTATCATGGAAGAAATCAATAATGCTCTTAGTGCTGTTACATCGTTCTCGCACTTGAATATCTGTTACTGTTGCCATACACAAATTACTAAACTATACTCACAAAATCTAAGTGAGGCTTGCTCATGAGCCAGGAAATATAAAATACAAAATAATAAACATTAAAATAAGTAATGTATTCTTAACAGTTATCACATGGAACGCAAATGGCTCAGCTACTAAATTTAATTAGGTAAGGGACTTTGTACAGCCCCGACATTATTCTTCTTCAAGAACTCAAGTTAGGCCCACAGAAAAGCTTCAAAGTTGCAAACTATAACTTCTACAGAATGGACAGAGCTAGCACCTCCAATAGATATTTTGGCGGACTTATGATCTTAATTAAGCGCTCCATCTCTCACTTTGAAAATACACTACCACAGCTTTTGGCCATTGAGCATTAGCTATCACGATCATTCCACGCAGCACTCAACGACCAATCACATTTGTCTTCACTCATCTCCCCTCCCACAAGCTACAATCGGATGTTTCTGCAGATTTAGCAGCGTTATCCAAACTCAACAGTCGAATAATTATAGGTGGAGACTTTAATGCACACCACAAAAATTAGAACTGTAATAATAATCATAATGGATATATGATAAAACGCTTTGCCCTAGCGGCTAACCTTCAAATTGCAGCTCCCCCTACCCAATACACTATAGTTCTGACAGTGCTATAGTGACATTATTGACTTTTTTCTAATAAGAAATGTAAATGCTCCTCATAAAATCGAGAGCATATGTGAATTGTCATCAGATCACAACCCTGTACTTATGGAACTCACTATCAGTAGCTATAGTACACCAGACAAAAGAGCGCTTATTACTAACTGGGCAAACTATGCCAAAGCTCTCAACAACACCCAGTACACGCTACCCACAGCACACAGTGAAGATGAGTTAGATGCAATGGTCGACGAGTTCACAGAAACATTAAAGACTGCTCTAAAAGATAATAGCAAAGAAGCATCAGTATCAACAAGGCCAAGAAATCCTGTAATCAGAGACCTAATTACTAGAAGAAATAGAGCCAGAAAAGAATGGCAACGTTCACGCTGTCAGAACGATAAAAAGCTGCTCAACCAATTAAATCAAGAAGTCAGGTCTCTAACTAATTTACACGCACAAAAAGACTGGTCTAACTATTTAGAATCTCTCCCACCGGATGATCAATCTATCTGGGAAGCAGTTTCTAAATTTAAAAGATGCTACACCAATATTCCGCCAATTAATGGCCAAAATGGAATCGCTTACACCGAAACTGAGAAAGCTGAGTAACTAGTTGATAACTACGCATCTCAGTTTCGCACTCACAACATTTCTAACCCAGAGGCAGAACACACAGTTAGTTTCACGAACAATTATTATTTTTCACAAACACACACATACAACATTCGTCTAGCCAAACCTTCAGAGATTATTAGATATATCGAGAAAAGAAAAATCAGGAAGAGCCCTGGAATCAACGAAATCAGCAACAAGATGATGCACCAGATGGGTCACGTGATGCTCTTCAAGTTCACGAATATCATCAATCATATGCTTACCCTGCAATACTTCCCCAAGAAATGGAAGACGGCGGTAATTGTGCCAATTTCCAAGCCATCAAAACCTGCAAATGATCCTACTTCATATCGACACTAAGAAAAATCGTGGAAGCGGTCATTCAAGATAGAATCCTGGAGCACGTGGAGCAGAATAATATCCTAATACCACAGCAACACGGTCTTCGCAGGAAACATGCTACGACACACCAGCTGTATCGTGTCACGGAAATGATTGCAGAACAAAGAGAGCACAGGAGCACTCTTTCTCGATACATCGAAAACTTTTGATAGAGTCTGGCTAGACGGTTTACTACAAACTGACAACCCTGGGTTTCCCAGGTTGCATCATAAACATCACCAAATCTTATGTCTATGAGAGACACTTTCTCGTTCGCTATAAAAATTCATTTTTCGCTAAGAAACCCATCTACGCAGGAGTCCGCAAGGGTCCCTCGTTGGCCCGCTATACGTTCTTCTCTATGTGAAAGACATCCCACAAACACCATACACTACATTAGCCATGTATGCTGACGATGCTGCGATTCTTGCAAAAAACGCATCTTTAGACCAAGTCATACAAGCAATCCTAATACACATACATGCACTAGAGGCCTAGCTACAAAAATGGAAAATCCTCATCAACGTGGAAAAATCCGAAGCAATCCTCTTTACAAGGAAAAGAAAAATCACGCAAAGCATCTCCATGTATGGAACAATAATCCCGTGGGCCCGAACTGTTAAAGACCTAGGAACTACGTTAGATAAAGGATTAACATTTAACCCCCACATCACACAGTTAAAATTGCTAAGCAAAAACTCTACCCCTTAATTTCTCAGAACTCCGTTTTAGATACTGATAACAAGTTACTCCTGTATAAAGTGACGTTGCGTTCCATAATAACATATGCTTGTCCGGTTTGGGGCTTTGCCAGTAATACACATATTAAAAGATTGCAAATCCTACAAAATGTTACATTAAGGCAGATTACGCGTAGCCGATGGTTCATAAGAAACACGGCTATTCACGACGAATTTAACATCCCATTGTTAAAAACATTTATGGCTAAGATAGCTAAACATTTTTTTAGAAAAATACGTAAGGTTAATAACCTCAGTATTCCTGAACTGAACTATGATTTCAATGACAATATTATATCAGACGACCGGGTGCTATTTTAAGGGCACTAAATTAAATTAATTTTTTTAATAATTATCATTTGTAATAAAAATGTTGCACATAGTAGGGCACTCGTTTTTGAACAAAAACTTTACTTGTAAATACTTTTTAATAATGAAGTATAGCCTAAGTTCAAATTTACAACTCCATGCTTAGTTAACCCCTCCCCCTACTCTTTAGCTCCTCCCTTCCAAATTCTGTATGGGCCTGAAAATCCTCCCCCCCCCACTACTGCCTGCCAATAGTTTACCGTACCTGTGCTGTTACTTCTCTCTTTTCCTGCAATAGCGTTACGACTGATGCACTCCTTCGAGTGAGCTCGGAGATGGAGATTCATATTATTGAACTAGCCAACTCTCCTGAAAGGTCGACTTGAATTTCTTCATTCTATGCATTAATTTATTGCGGATTCATCTTTATGCCATATAATCGAAGATAAACCTACTGCCAATAGTTGCTGTCACCTACAATCATCTAATTGCTCCTACAAAAACTGAAACTACTTCACACATGAATTTATCAGGACTTTTTCTCTCTTCTTTCATGCTATGCAAACAAAACGTTGTGCACAACCCCCGATGGAAGCTACTTACAGGGTCGGGCGATGCCCAGGTACCTGAAACGTGACTTTGTCACTTAATCGGTCATGCATATAGCATGCACATCAATTGCTATATATAACAGTTTAACAACTACAAAAATTATTAATTAATGAGTATAACTCAATTATTGATCTCGCCTCTGTGCATGGTGTTAAACATCTTTAATTTAAACTTATACTGTTAATGGCTATTAGCATAATATTTATGTACTGGTTATAACTCTTCAGTAGTTGACTGCCAGCAGCAAAATCAAGATCCAAAATCCGGATCCATCAATCGCAGCCTACACGCAACGTAATGCCGAAACAGGGAGACGTGTTTGGAAGAAATGGAGAGAGGAAAACCAAACAAGGCGAGCAAATCGTGGCAATGGGACACGCAACAGCACGGTAGGACAGACGCCTTATCCGCATGACTGTGACGAATCGTATAGAGTCCTTTCGTGTGTTAGTACATCGTTATACCAAGGTTACAGATGTTGTATTGTCTACCCCTTCACAGCTCGTTGCCGTCTGCTGCAGCATGAACTGCGTGCCAGGGTTCCTTTACGCAGGATTCCCCTGCCGCTGCATCGCAGATGCCTTCGACTTCAATGGGCAGGGCAACAGAGTGTGTGATGTGCCATGTGGCAATAAGTTGTTTTCTCTGATGAATCTCTCCACAATCTGGAATACAGTGATGGAAAAGTAAGCGTCAGATGTTACAGAGAGGAACGTTTGCTCTTGCTCCCTCAGTGTGTTATCCAGCGTTATACTGCACAAACGCCTGGCATCAGGGTGTGGGGAGCTATTGGCTATAATTTTCGATCCCATCTAGTGCAGATTGCGGGCAACCTCAACAGTGATCGCTACATAAAGAAAGTTGTAAAGGCAGGGGTTCTCCCTATTCTTCAACGCATTTCAGTTGCTGTATTTCAGCAGGGCATATGTTTCTCAGTCTGTACAAGCCTTCTTGAGGGTACAACATGTTTCGCTTCTTCAATGACCTGCTTGTTCCTCAGATATGTTGCCCATTGAGCATGTCTCGGGTTTCATCGGTCGGCAACCCTCTCGTATAGCTGGTGGGGAACACACTAGGATGAACTTTGGCATCAAGCCGAAGCCTTATGGAATGCCACTGGCCAGGTTTAAATTCGGAAACTGTATGATTCAATGCCACGACGTGGCTCTCATTGCTCAGCTTCGAGGACACAAAAGTGCTGATTTCCTACGTTCGTTTTCCTTTTTTTCAGCTTGCGAATTTGATCTTTTATTTGTACCACTATCATTAATACGTGGAATAAATTTCATTCATTTTCGACAATTCCTTCATGGTCTGGCATATTTAACAAACGTTATAGTGTATAAATGATACATAAACAGGTAAGCATGGGGCTTCTATGCTCGTAGGGCTTCTGGGCAAATGCCCACGGGCTCATGCGTTAAGACAGCCTTGCCAGCCACGCCTTGCGCTATCAGACTAATATTGCTGTGAACACGACTAATTTCGTTTAAGGACGTTGTGTTCTCACTAAACAGGAAAAGTAACATAAGTAATGGTTTCCTAAATGGTACTGGCAGATATGATGAGTATTTGCTGTTTGATAATGGAAGTGAGAGCAACGTTGAACAAGCTAAAATCATATAATCTTAAAGAAAACACTTTGCAAAATAGCAATTTTATATGAAAAAGCAATTTTTTAACAGGCAACAGTGTATAGTAACATAACATTTGCACCAAAAATCTGAAAGTACGGTGGATAAAATATCACTCTAATTATGCCTCAGTTAAAAGAGAACCTGTTTCAAATACTATAATAGTCTGTTGAAAATTTCACGCGCTAGACCTTTATATGCATTCAAAATATAAATTGCTTATGGCTAAAATTATGGAAACCAGCAGCCAACCAGAGAGAAAATTAATTCGTAGTAAATAATGTATTTGAATATGACGCATTCTGTATAATATTTCAACCATTGTACTAACGGAAGAAGACTGAAACAGCCAGTCAAAATCTAGTGATGTGCTATGCATATCAGCTCAGATGCTAAATTAGCTCAGGAAGAGTGCTTTGTTTTGTTGGACTTATAAATGATTCATCAACAAAACATTTACTGAATAATGATATATCATCTGTAATTGTGATGTAAGACTTACTAATTGTTGCATAATAGTCTTAATTTTTTATAGGATCAAGGGCAAAACACATGCACGGAGGTAAACAGAGCTTCCGAATTAAAGCTTTGATGCCTCAAAATTGCCCTTTCGCCCAACAAATCATCATTCATTACACCATTTGAAAAGAGATTATACACAGTCCAGTCACATTAATGTGACCATCTGTCAAAAGCCAGAATAACCACCTTTCGCAGAGCGGACTGCTGCGAGACGTGCAGGAAGAGAGTCACATAGGTCCCTGAAGGTGTTCTCTGAGATGTTGAGCCATGCCGACTCTAATGCCGTGGCCAGCTGCGCTAGATTACGCGGTTGAGGATCCATGGCGCGAACAACTCGATCGAGATGGTCCCACAGACGCTCGATTGGGTTTAAGTCAGGTGAGTTTGCTGGCCAGGGGAGGACGGTAAACTCATCCTGGTGCTCTTCGAACCACGCACGTACACTGGCAGCTGTATGGCACCTCGCATTGTCCTGCTGGAAGATGCCATCATCCTGAGGAAAAACAATGCGCATGTAGGGGTGAACATGGTCCGCAAGGACAGATGCGTACTTGTATTGATCCATTGTGCCTTCCACAATGATCAGTGAACCTAGAGAATGCCAGGAAAACATTCCCCAGACCATAATGCTCCCGCCTCCAGCTTGGACCGTTCCGGCAATGGTTGCAGGGTGGTTCCTTTCAGAGGTTTCACGCCTTATACGCCAACGTCCATCTGTCCGATGGAGCATAAAACGCGATTCATCCGAAAACGCAACCTGTCGCCACTCAGTGGACGTCCAGCTGCTGTACTGGCGTGCAAATTCTAGCCTTCGCCGTCGATGAACAGCAGTCAGCATAGGTGCACGAACCAGGCGTCTGCTTCGGAGGCCCAGACGCAGCAATGTTCGCTGAATAGTACTTTGGGAGACACTTTTGGTAGCCCCTTGGTTCATTTTGGTGGTCAGTTGCTCAACGGTAGCCCGTCTATCTGCCCGAACGCATCTCCGCAACCGTCGTTCGCCTCTGTCATCTATGGCCCGTGGTGCACCACATTTGCCACGTCGCTGATTTTGGACAGTCCCATTTTGCCATGCACGGTACACTTTTACCACGGCGGCACGCGAACAGTTCACAAACTCAGCCGTTTCGGAAATGCTTCCACCCTTGGCCCGAAAGCCAATGATCATGCCCTTTTGGAAGTCGGATAAATCGCTTCGTTTCTGCATTACGCCAACGATTGAAATGTTTTCCGAAGCCCTCACACACCCTTTATATACGCTCAACTGTACTGTGCTGCCACCTGCCTTCTGTGATTGGTTATTTAACTCTGACATGGAAAGTTCGTGGTGGTCACATTAATGTGACTGGACTGTGTATTATATGTCAGTGATCTTCAGGTATTTTCTGCTCGGCCTTTCATGTTAACTTGAAGGCGAATTTTTCACAACACAAGGAATTATACTCTCAAAATAGTTTATTATTTAAAGACTCGCATATATTTCAACATTTTTTGGAAGTGTTTCTTAAATGGTGCTGGTAAATTTATGTTTCATACTTTTGTTTTAAGTGGATAATGTTTATAAAATGCATCTAAATCTCGTTCTGTAAAACCAAGTAAGATGTCAACAATCACATTAATATATGAGATCTAATTTTGTTGGCTATCATACAATGTGACGACATTTATTTGGATGTCAAACCTTTGCGAATTCTCGCACAGGCGTGAGGATAAACACAACAGGAAAAGAGTGTAAAAATCCCTTTTATTAATCACGACTCTTTTACGTGCATTTCTCTTAAAGTGCATACAATAGCACCGAGACAATGGCGCACCAACAATAGCACCGTACAATATCACTGATACGCTGACTGCAATAGCACCGCAGAATAGCAGATAAGTGCCTACAATAGCACCGACTACTTGTGGTCAGAACTTAAAGGTAATTTAATAATAAATTGAAAGATAACAGTAGTGCTAGACTATGCAATTCAAACCTAAGGGTTGATTTAGAAACCTACACCGGCGGTACACGAACTGATTGATAACTATAATGTGTAGCCGCTACGTAGATTAAGAGCTGGAGGACAAAATAACAAACGTGTACTTCACCAGCAAAATCACACCTTGTCTAACCGTTTTGTTTCAACCATTTAAATAGTCTCGTTCCCCTACTTAATTTACATCCTGGCAAGAAAATACGAGGGGAAATAAGAGAATTCAGAAAAGGTTTCAAAATTAAAGTAACTTATTAGTACAACTAAACAGAACCCTATAAACATTCTTTGTCATCTAATATAATCTTCCCAAACTCTATAAAAATTTAAGTAAGTAAAAGTTGTATTTGCTTTGCCTTCATCAATTACAAATTTTTTTAGACAACTTAGTACAATATATCTATGCATTTTTTTATATATGCTCATACTATTCAGAATCAATAAGGTGGAATACGATATTAATTAGAGTACAGATGTTAAGTGTTCTCATTATTTGGTCAAGCTCAGGTATGCGCTTTGAGAACCATCATTATACATTTTGGTTAGCGCAAATACCTCTGAAGTTAAATTTGATTATGAAATTATAAGGCTATTTAAAAGTCACAAAAACTAAATGATTTTATGACTAAAGTTAATAAAACAGTTTTTTTTTTATTTATTATTGTGTAATTTCTCATCTGGGAAAAATATCACTTTTATAGGTATTATTTTTATACCTATAAAACCTATTTTAACTATATAACTATTATAACTATATTATTTTTATACCTATAGATTATTATGCATTGCATTAATAATCTAATTCAATGCACAACTACCTCAAAGCTTTAGTGGAATGAAACTGCAAATTCTAATTTTGTTATTAGTAGTTTCACTTAATGAAACAAATGCCATAAGTCTCAATGATATGCCTGCACTAATATGTAGGCTTTAGAATAATTAAAAAAAAGACTCAGAGTGAGAAATTTTTATGCTTTTATATTTCAAGCTGCATGGGTAAACCTTATGTAATTATGCCATTTATATTGCAGTTTTATTTAATTTTAATAATGCGTTAGATTGGATAAAAATGGAAAGCAGCACCATTTGTATTAGTACTGTATTTATATGTAAAAAGTGCACAAGACACAGGAATCTATTAACTATCATCATCAATCAGTTGCTTGTTGTATCACCTTCAATTATTATAGTTAAATGTTAAATTTATTGAAGGAATTTGTTTATGTGATTAAAAAATGTACTTCAAAATGTATGTTCTGGAATTCATATTTTCCCAATCACCAGTTTTACAGCTGTAGCACATTCTGTTCAATTTTAATTTGAATTTAAAATTGTCCAATTTTTGAAGGAAAAGAAGAACTGAATAGATGCACTTCATAAAAGTCAAATGACAATTGTGAACACTGGGCTTTTTATATGGAATACATTATATTCATTGTGGTAACAATGACTAAATTGTGCTTGCAATGAGTTATCTAAAAAGGATTTCTGTTTAATAGTTTATTGAGAGAAGGTCAATTTTTCAAATTGAGGAACAGTATTAACCAAACTCACATTATTACCTCCAACTGCTTGCGATTTCAAAAGCTTCTACAACCCTTACTGATGTTGCATTATAGTATTACTGCCAGTGCTTTGACTTTTGACTTTTACCCTAGTAAGCAGTCATTTCTTATATTTCCCTAAG
>KK119308.1:71643-84249 GCA_000611955.2 Stegodyphus mimosarum | reverse complement strand
AGTTTGCAGCATTAAAGTCTCGTTGTTCAGTCTCACAGTCTCATAGTTTTTCTGATGTACAATTTGTTCCACCTGTAATTTAGCAATTCATTAATAAATATATATTCGATGGGTCGCTTTGTCAAGACTCGTATTTCTTTTTATCTGTTTAGAGAACATGACGTGTCCTGACTGGACAGTGAGTTGACTGCAAACTATGCCCTATGGAGTGTAGCAAAGACGACAAGATGAGAAGTGTTAAAATTACCCTTTATTCTTTTCACGTTTTCACAGTCGCTCCCGCACTTCGGGATACAAAGACCAACCACTTGTGGTCTGAACGTAAAAATATAAGACTGCTAATTAAATAAAATTTAAATAAGAGCTAACTTTTAATATTTTACTCAGATGACTAACACTAAGACTGACCTTTTAAATTACTACATCCGTAGAACACAAACTGCGGAAGACTACAATACGTCTTTACCTTTCAAGAGGACTAAAAACTATGGCCTTAAAGGCGGACAGTAACTGATGGCAAGCTCGCGTGAAGACTCGTGGCAAGATGGCTCTTTCTCTCTCCTTGTACTACGAGCTTGGCAAAAAGCCACAACTTAAATACTTAAGCGTTAGCAAGTGCAATTAGAATCAACATATTCACGCGTTAATTTTGGCTGGAAGTGGAAAATAAGAAATGATAGTAAAGTTTTAAAATAAAATAAACGTTAGTCAAACTTAAGATCGTTATACCTTTTTGAATTCGTTCCTGCTTCTAACATATACGGTGCAACATTCGAGTTCCTGATCATGAGACTTCATCTCGATCGGAACTTAAACATTTCGAAATTATTTCTTTTTTGCCAATGAAGAGTTCATTTTCGCTTTTGAAAACTTTTTGGGAAAGGAATAAACTTTTTATATGTAGCCAAATTTAGTGTTTTTATCAAGATTTTGGAGATTTTAAATTCAGTTTTTACACAAAATTTTGATTTGCAGATTTGAGAATTTTCCGACGATTTTTTACTTTTACAAATATTGATAAATTACATTGATTTCATTGATAAATATCGTTAAAATAATGGTAATATATTAAACTTAAACTATATTAAAATAAAATATTTTCATTTTCCCGCTCTCATATTTTAAAATCATATTAATCACATTCTTGGCGACTTGGGATAATTTTCCTTTTGGATTTTGCCCTCTGCACCTCGGAAGGATTTCAAAATAAGCTTTGTAGGTACACAATTTCAAAAGATGACAAAATAAAAGATGTTTTCATAGTATTAACATGTAATAGATGTGTTTTACTCGAAGTTTGTGATGGACTTCTTGTTTCTTCGTGAATTTCGGGGAATACAGTGAAAACAAAATTATCTGAATTTTCTATTGAATTGCAGTCTTTCTCTTAGCATATTTATCTTCCCTTTATTTTCTCTTCTCTTCACTAGATACAGGACAGACGCTAGACATTTTGCCACCTGCTGCAATATACATGGTTTGCAAACCATGTATGCCTCCCAATGCTTGCTCCCCCTAAATTCTAAAAATATTGCCTCTTGTTGCAGCTGTACAAGTTGCACCGGTTCTAGACATAGGTTCACTCTGACTAAGCATGGAAAATTGCAAAAATAGTTCTAGTCACATGGACAAATAATCTGTAGAAAGGAACTTTTCTATTAATAACGAATCTGAAGATTGGCAATCTGAAAGATTCATTTTATGTATTTCAATTCACTATACACAAAGCCGAAGATAAGCATTTTGCCACTTTTGGTTCTTTAATAATAAATTTTACGAAGTTCATTTATTCTGGAATTTGTTTTATAATTATGTTAAATATCAGATAATATGTTATAGTAATGCATCTGACAAATCTCTTTTATTCTTCGAAAAGTATTACAAAAGGGAAGTTCGGGTATAGATAACTGCTTTAATTTATTCAATTCCGATTTGCTAATAGGTTCTTAATTTTTTCCATTGATAGACCTTAGAAGTATTTAATTTCCATGAAATGTGCACGAACCAAACTCATCATACAGTAGATTGGTGATTATTCAGATTATCTTATTTGGAAGCATTCTTCAGATTATCTTCAAAAATTTTCAGAAATAAAAATTTCTAAAGTCGCTGTTAGTGTTGCCTGTATCAAAATCTTCCAAAAATGAACTTAAAAGGAAAAGCTGATTTGAGCTGATTTAGCGCAAAATAGGTTGCTATATATTAAGATGTTCACCAAGTAAATTATTCTTGGCGAAAAATGAAAAAACACGCCAAGATAAATTTTGAATTTCTCCGTAAATTTCACACGAAATATTACAAAATGTAATATGCAAGCATAATTTTTTTTATTATAACATAAAAATGTTTTGCTATTATCTTAAAGTAGATGCATTTCTAAGCATACCTGCAAACAATTAGAGTTTTTTATTCAAAATTTCCTAAGATGTACGTGAATTTACATTTTGGCGTGTTTTGAAATTTGGCGTATTTGTTATAAGCGATAATAACGAAAATGTTTACACATTCTGTTAATAATTTCAACAGAATGTGTAAACATTCTGTTAAAATTATTTGAAAGTATGAACGATGACTTTTTTTGCGCTCGCGTACAGCGAAATAAAAGGGAATGGAAAATGGGTTGCTATAAATTAAGAAGTTCGCCAAGTGAATTATTCTTGGTGCAAATTGAAAAAAAATGCGCCAAGATAAGGTTTTGAATTTCTCTGTAAACTTCGCACTAAATTTTACAAAATTTAATATTTAGGTATAATTTGAGTCGTAGAATCGAAATATGGAAAAAAATTGGTATGTTTTTTCAGAAAAAATTCGATTTCGTGTCAAAATACGTCTGTTAGAATGACGCTGTATATAAATCTGATATATATCCTAAATCGCGCTTTCGAGACATGAAAAATGCAATTTGAATTTCGTCAATCTGCTTAGTAGAATGGGAGAAATAGAACTGTCCTTTTTTTCTTTTTTCCCAGTGTACCTTTCAAGAACTGTTGTAATAACCGACTGAAGATACTTACTTTCAGTTAAAAACTAGTTATATTATTAAATGTAAGTAAAAAATAGATAAGTTTTCTGTGTGTATTTATTCATTTACTATTTTACAATTTCTTTCTTAGAAATGATCATCTAAAACCTAGAGGAAAATCATTTCGGAATGGTGGAAAACTAAAAAACAGCGTTACGTCACCAAAATCACAATTTGTTAAAAAAATGTTTGCCTTTCTCTAGTGTTTTAGCAGCCTTTTTTTTAAATCACCGTCCATTTTTAGCTGAACAGATTCACACATACCGTGAAATCTTCTCATAGACTAAAACTAAATACTTCATCGGAAATAAAAGCTGTTAGCCTCATCCCCTTGAAACTATGAAATCTTTGCTAGTATAATATTTTATTGTGTACGACATTGTCTTTATTTTACGAGCTACAGAGGTAAACGATAAAAAGAAAACGTTAGAGAATCAATCATTCAAGCGCTCTTCGGTTTCTTTCATTACACCAAGGATTATAAATTACAGAGTTCCTTTGATTTAGAACCAACTATCTCCCCATCAGAAATCTTAAAATGCCAGGCGGATAAAGAAATAAATATATGACAAAATTTAAGGAAACATTAGAGAAAGTTTAAGGAGAAGAAAGAATTTTCAGGTATTTATAAAAAATGTTTTCCAATTTTTGAGCAATTTTTATATTTTATTAATTTCTCCTTACCTTAGATTATATGGTGGTTTCTTAGATTCTTCAAGAGAATGATTTTATTTCGCCAATGAATTTACTGAAAAGTAGTTTCTTATCTGCATCTCATTTTAAAACTAAGAAAAATTCAGTGTTGCTTGGCATTGATATGGAAATTCTCAATATGTTTAAAATAAAATCTAATACATCTTTATTGCTCAAGAACTTCTAATACATCTTTATTCCTCAGGATTCTGTGAAATTGAAGCAAATAAAATTATAAACGTCACCATATAATTGAGCAAAGCGGTGGGAGGAAGAACGAAAAAAAAGGGTTTTAAAAATTTGAACAAGATTTTCATCAAAAATAATCATTTAAAGCTACTACATTTTGATTAATACGCTGTCTTTCAATGACATCTAATTTATCAATGGGAGATGTTTTTGAAGTAATTAAATCATTAAATTTAGAAGAAAAGAAAAAAGAATAATTATGTGTTCCAAATGATTAACAATGGAAGATTTCTCAAATTTGTTTCGAAGTTTCGCAATATTTAATACATTGACTGCAGATCACGCGCCAGCGCGTGACGTTGTGATACCAGCCAGTAACCAATCACGCGCCAGAGCGTGATCTGGGGTGATGCAACGCCACCTAGTCTAGGTGATGTCTGGGGTGACGTGGGGTAATGTCTCAGTAACCAGTTACGCGCTAGCTTGAGAAAATCCTATACTTGTTATTCATTCTCCAGTTCATTTGGCATTGCATGCAGGGCATTTCTTCTGGTATTCGCATGGAGTGATGGTTAGGTACTACGGATAAGTAATCGCGGTTTCGAAATTATTGTTTTATTTTTTATTGAAAAAATAATCTTTTGGTATGAGTTATAGAGATGATAGTACAGGGCCTTTGCGCCCGAAAAAAAGAAAAGTTCAATATAAAAAGGCTCTTACGGATGATGAAATAGCCAATTTGTTGGCTGAGCTATCGGATGAGTACCCGAGCGATTTTAGTTATGACAGTGACGAAGAATTCGTTCCTCCGACTGGTACCCATGATATCTCGGATTCTGATGATAATGAAGAACGAATCGTGCAAGAGGCTGCATGTCAGCAGGATGGTTCAACTATGGCGGAAAACGTTATTTGGGAAAACGATTCAACATCAATGAAAAAATTTTCTTTCATAAAATCCGAGTATTTTCTCCAACCTGTTTCAGGTAACAATCCTATAGATTTCTTTCGTCGTTTTTTCGCTGATGGTATCTTGGAAAAAATAGCTGCTGAAACTAATGATTCTGCTCATAAAGTACTTTTTTTGCCATGAAAAAAAGAAACATTTTCGCATCAATGCTTGGAAGGATACCACAAAAGAGGAAGTCATGGCATTTGTGGGATTGATCATACATATGGAAACTATACCCCCCTGGGGGTCGACGTAAAGAACTCTGCGAAGCTACTGGCTAGGATCTGTACCTAGGCAGTCTCGGCCACGGGGGTATACAAACATTGAGCTTGGCGGTTCCACCACCCCCGGGAGATACTATCTTGCGTGCAAGCGCATTGGCCCGGTAAGGTGGGTGACGTAAGACGTTGACCAGATGGTTCCGCAGCACGGTGTTTGGGTCTTGGCATCGTGTTTGCGGGTAATACTTCCTGATGGGACGCGCAGCCCGCGTAGTACTGGCGGGAGCATTTAGACGATCAGTCAGACTGTCATGTGTTCAGGTCACGCCTCCACCAAAAGCAGAGACCAGGGAGTGGTGACCCCTCGGGCCCAGCTTGTCGGTGGAGGTCTTTGTTGGAATAACTAAGTCTGTGGCTAGGAGCCGGTGTGGAACCCGGTTCTCCAGACAAAAGATTAGTTCAATATTCCTAAGTGGAACTAGATGAAATGTAGTTCAGTAGTGCTTTGGACATGCTGACGTCTGCCCCCTGGAGGGGGGGCTCCCATAGTTGCGTCGTCGGAACGCAGGAATGGTGAATAAAGGTTGATATGAAAACTATACGAATCAACCGTATACAAGATTACTGGAAAACAGATTCACTGTTTGGCTTATGTGCATTTTCAGAAAATATGAGCAGGAATCGGTTTTTGTTGTTACTAAGGGCATTGTACCTCTCAAAAATATCAGATCAGAATACAGAACTTCCAAAGGATCGACTGTATAAAGTAAGACATATGGTGAACTTGTTTAACGCGCGAGTATCTGAAGTATATTACCCAGAGCGTGAGATTAGCTTAGATGAATCGATGGTATTGTGACGTGGTCGGCTTATATTCAGACAATATATACCAAATATTTCAATATATTGGAAATATATTATCAAGGTATATCGAGAAATATGGTATCAAGTTTACAGGATTACAACCCCTAATGGTAAGGTTCTGAAATTTATGGTACATACAGGAATGTTGTATGAATCTGGTGGAAAAGGACATGCACAAAAAATTGTTATGAATTTACTCGAGGGAATGCTGAATGTAGGACGTGGCATATTTATGGACAATTATAACAGCAAGGAACTGGCAAAATGTCCTTCTGATAGGAAAACTCATTACACTCGGACAATCAAAAAGAACAGGAAGACATTTCCGAAAGAGGTAAACGAAAAAAAAAATTGAAGAAAGGCCAAACTGTAGCAAAGTATGCTAAGGATGATTGCAAAGTGGCAGGATAAGAGAAAAGTCACTTACATTTCCAATGAATATAAAAATGATATGGTGGAATAACAAACAAAAGAGGTGAAATTAAGTCGAAACCTCTACCTGTAATTCAGTATAATAAATTTATGGCCGGTATTGATAAGAAAGATCAGATGCTTGCTTATTATCCCTGTGAGAGAATAACAATTAGGTGCCCCACGAAAATATTTGTACATATTTTGCTAATAATGATGAACAATTTCCACTTTATCTATAATAAGTATTCTAATGAAAATACATCACTGTATGACTACCGTTTATCCGTGATACGAAGTTTATTGACACAGCCACCTGTTCTTCGTGCTCCTGTATATAATCAGTTTGAATCTGAACATGTGCTGAGTACACGGGAAGAAAAAAAAGACGAAAAAATTCTAAAAAAGGAATGCAAAAGTTGCTATTTGCAAGGGAGACGTAAAGATGCAATATGTGTTTGCAAATTTTGTGAAGGATCTCCCGGTTACTGCTTAGATAGTTCAAAGATAGTACACAAATAACATTCTAGATGTAGCTTTTTTAATACTGTCTTTGTAATTTTCTTGTGATAAATTCCTTTGTAATATGTATAATTGTCTCTAATACATATTTATATAAAAATAATGCGTACTGTCACTTATTAGTCCAAAGGGATTTAGTCCCGAAGGACTATTACTTTCGTTTTGCGATTTTGCGTTGATTCACTCTGAATGCCCGATTCACTTTTCAAATTGTTGCCACTAAATGTTATCGCTCTGCATTAAAGTTTAAAAAATGAAAAATCTGCATAAATGTATGCATGTTTCTCGCATTGTGATAAAACCTAGAGCCATCGAATTTTGAATGACGTAATCCTACTGCGAATATGGGCATCTGGAAGCCCTAATTTTGAATTTGAAATTTGCTTTATTATCGATTTTATGTTTTGTAACATTTCAACGAATTTCTGATTAACAAACTAAGTGATTTCAAAGCGAGCAATGGCAACACTGTACAGAAAAAAAACATTTTTATCTCCAGCGCACGAGACTTAGGAAATTCTAAAGATATGTTCATTTTAAAATGATTTTGAACTGAATTTTATGGTTTGAGTACGTAGTACATGATATTTAATAAAAAAAGATAGCACACGAAACGTTAAAAAAACGCGCCTTTGGACGTAATTTAAAATCTGAAATCTTTCAGATTTTTTTTTTTCTTATTTTAATTTATTTTTTACATTCCACGCGCCAGCGCGTAATGTGGCATTTGGGGATAATAAAAGGCCTAAATAAAACTTAGGTATTAATGTTTTTAAATCATATTTCTTATAATAAATATGTTGGCATCTGGATACAAGTTACTTCTATATGGATGGCAATAACTATTAATGTAACTCTAGTGACTGGCAGTCAATGTGTTAAAGAAAATATTTTTTGTCATCACTAAACGATGAATGTTAAATCACACTGTTATAAAGAATGTTACAAATTCCTAGGGAATAAAAAATCGTGAAGGATCTTTAAAAGAAATCTACCGTGACCTATGAATTGATGAGAAAATAATTTGAAACTGTAAAGTATCAGTTTTTAATTAATAAAAGGTAAAAACAACAATAAAATAGTGCTATTGCTATTGCTTTTGATGTCAAATTGTTGTTACTGTGTAGAGACATTAGGTTAATTACAAGCAGGAGAGATGAAAAATATGCCTTGCCTTCGCCGGGGATCGAACCACGGACCTCTGAAATACCGGCTCAGTGTGCTGACCATTACACCACGAAGGCACGCTAAGAATATGGGAGATATACCTTATATAATCCCCTTTTTAAAGGGCGACTAGGGTTTTAGGGGACCTAGTCGCCAAATCCTGGGTGTGGAGAGTCATCATCCACAACCCTTTTAGTTCGGGCGCCACTGTAGAGACATTAGGTTAATTACAAGCAGGAGAGATGAAAAATATGCCTTGCCTTCGCCGGGGATCGAACCACAGACCTCTGAAATACCGGCTCAGTGTGCTGACCATTACACCACGAAGGCAGGCTAAGAATGTGGGAGATATACCTTATAACTGTAGCAAGAAGAAAATTTTCAATAAGCTTTATCAGCAGCAAAAGGAGAGGAATATCTATCGTTTATTTTATCAGTAGAGAAGGAGAGCCTATACATACTTTCAAATAATTCAGTTCATAAGTGAGAAGAATTTGCTAACTTTTTGGTTGGTAAATATTTCATTCAAGCATTCTTAATTCAGTCTGCAGTTTCTAGTTAATGATTTCAATTCTGATCCTCTGTCCTTCCTTTCTATCGAGGAACCTTAGTTCATCATGTCTTTGCTCTTTTAATTTAAGTTCTCCGGATGAAAGAACCAGTATTGCTGTATTTAAATACTTATTCTTACTTTGTTTCTTTACTTTATATTAAAATTTTGTCGTTTTGATATGACAAAATTTGGCAGAATATTTTCCACTTTGAAGAAGGAAGACCTCAGATCTTCTATTATTTTTTATGTCATGGTCGGACATTTGCTGTAGATCGTTACTTTAGAATAGGTATTTCGAACGAGCCCTACCCCTTTCCGCATTTGACTTGCCTGGTAACAATCCGCGATTCCAGCGCTCTGATACGCCATCTAGTGGCTGAAAGGTGGAAACATTAAAACTCGGTATTTACGTTTGAAACTAGTACGTAGTTTGTGAAGCGCTTTGTGAACAAAACGTAATTAAACATTTATTTTTGATTGTTGCCGCCATTATGCACAAGTTAAAAAGAAGTTCAGACCATACCTTTTGTTGTGTACCGCAGTGTAATTCACGAGCTTGCAAGAAACTTGAGCTATGCTTTCACTGTATTCCTGGTTCAAAAAATATGAAACAAGATAGTGACATATTAAAGCGAAGAAAGGAGTCAAGATAGTCAAGTTCTCTTAATTGCTAAAGTCTCTTCCTTCCTTCTGTGTGGTGATACCGGCACACGTTACAGTCGCTAATGAGGGAAGGATAGGCGCGCCACTGAAGTGCTTTTTCAAGAACAAAAAACAGTTAAACATTCTGTGGAGTAATAATCAACCATTTCACCACCCATAATGTTGTTGAGAATGCAACGTTTTCTGTGATGAAATCAAAGAACTGAACCGATCTTATGCCCGAAAGAAAGAGGGTTTTATAATTACACACATTAGTTCCTTCTCTGGAATTAGATTCTAGGTCTATCGATGGAGCAGTCAATTCCTCTATCACAGTGTTCGAGGTGGCTCATTGAAAATGTACGGGATAAACAATTCTCACTTGTGGTTCCTCGAATCCTATTAATCTTATGTAAGTGCGCGTCTAATACATAGATATAGTGGTCTAATCATACGTAATGTTTACCAACAAGAGGTCTTAACACTTTAGTAACGCAAGTAAATCTTTAGTAACGCAATTTTTTTCAAAAACTATCACTCTATTATTTCACATTTTTTTAAACATGCTTCAGTTTTGGACTACTTTTAAAATTAGCCTTTCAATTTAACTTTTAACCTATATATTTCTCTATATTTGATATAATTGTATTTATATTTTTATCGAAATCGCTTGTTACCTGTCCACTTTTTCTTTGGCACTTTTATTTAAAGGTCGGGACTTTGGGCTTCAAAGCTCAATGATCATATGCACCAAAAAACAGGTGTATGTATTTGTCTGTTTAAAAGCCAATGATGGGTTATAATTCTATACACGAAGACATCTTTTTAAATTTTAATTTTCGCTTTTAAACTATGAACTGAAATTACATATTTTAAAGTAAAAGTTAGCTGTGCCTATAAGTTAAACATATTAATTTTTTATTATTTTTTTAAAAATGTTTTGCTGAGTATTTCGAAAGTAGAACCATTATCTAATCATTTATCGCATAAGATTTGACGTCAGATTGACGCCCAGCTAGTTTCGATGATGACATTGAAGTAGGGCGAATTTCAAAATGTAGGTAAACACATATGCATGTCTCTATATCTACTTTAATTTCTCTTAATAAAAAATCTTTCTTAAAGTTAACTATCTTCTACCATAAAAATGTATATTTGACAATAGCTGTTCTCTTTTCATATTATTAGATAGGTCTGAATGATGTATAGATTCATGTCATCTTATAAGTAATTATTGGTGTTTCATTTTATAATTGTTTTTACACTCTACTAATACTGTTATGTTACTTTAAGTAATTATGTGATATTAGCTGTGTGTTATTTTATGCTTAGTTTTTGGTGTTTCTTTTAGAATTATATCCATGTCTTCCACAACTTTTCTGATATAAGTAGAAATTTATTATTTTGAGAACACACGTCAACAATGCCTGCAGGTGCTACAGATGCCGGAGAAGGTTATTCTTCAATGGTAATATATTGCTTTCTATAAAAAAAAAATACGTTTAATTCTTATTATTCATTGCTTATGCAATAAAATATGCTGGCAGTAAATAAGCAAAATATGATG
The DNA here is from genome assembly GCA_000611955.2 of Stegodyphus mimosarum. Lineage (NCBI taxonomy): Eukaryota > Metazoa > Arthropoda > Arachnida > Araneae > Eresidae > Stegodyphus > Stegodyphus mimosarum. Next base: position 73,446 of record KK119308.1, on the reverse strand, counting down.
TATGTGTGCTTATAATATGATAATATTATTATGATAATATAATAGGCTGTAATCAGAAATATAATGTAACATTTGAAATTAATTAATGAGTTTTAGAATTTTACATAAACTTTCATGGCCATGTCACTTACATATTTTGTTTATCGATTTATAAATTAAGGTAATGTTATTCTAGGATATATGTTAATTAATTTAATTTTTTCTGCGGTGAAAATGCGCTTTAGCCCACTGCTTGGCGATGTTTTGAAAATCGCCAATTCGGCGCTGTCACAAACAGGCAGCCAATGATTGCTGAGCTACCCGAATGCACAAACCTTTAGGATATTTTAGATACCTTGCATGCAAATTCTAAAGCATAAATTAGTATGGAAACTGTTGCCACAAAAAGATAATAAAATAATATGCAAAACGAACATTACGATCATTAAAATATTTGTCAGTTAGGTTTAAATTAATTATTTACATTTTATGTTGTAATACTTACACATTTTATGCCGTTACATTACCTTCACGACACGCTCCGCGAAAACGTAACCAAAATGGCATCCAAGAAAGAAGGAATTTTTTTTAAAATGGCATTAAAATTACAAACCATACCATGTACACACCGTTCCGTTTTAACTTAAAAAAAAAATCTGAGAATTGCACAATGTAGGCAACGTACACAAATGAACAAAATAAGCTAATTACAAGAAAATGCCATGTGCACAGTGTTCCTTTTAAACTTAAAAAAAACTTCAGCGAATTGCACAATGTAGGCAACGTACAAACAGTCAGCCATGTTGGCGCGTTCATTCCTCATTCAAAAACAACCGGCGCCAAGCAGTGGGCTAAAGCGCATTTCAACCTTTGTTAGTTCAAACAACCCATGTTACTGATCAAAAAACAATATTTTATAATTGTTATTTATATTATAAAAAATTTCAAAATGGCTTTTGGAAATTTGGAACAGCTTGAGTATAGGACTCCATTGGCGATTTTTTGGCTTGGCGACCGAAAAAAGGCGCCAAGACATGGAAAGCAGTTAAAATTGAAAACACAAGTTAGAAAGTACGTTTTAACCAGAAAAAATTTTAACAGCAAATTTGAAGGTACATGAGTAAGTTCATGTTCGGGGATATACGGAGTTACCCATGTTGGCGCGTTTATTGCTCATTTAAAAACAATCGCCGCCAAGCAGTGGGCTAAAGCGCATTTGGGCCTTTTCTGCTAATGCATTTTATTATGTCATTCCTTTATCATATTTTTTTCCTTGCAATTGCTTAATGTATAAATTCATTAAAAAAGGTAGAAATTCATTGATTAAACTGAAATAAAATATTATTAAACATGTAACATAAAATATGTGCTTAAAGTTTGAAAAAGTCTGTTTTATAGATTCTGGAGGTTAATAATAAATTTCTCATTTTCATTTTTTTTTCATTGGAAAAGTTGACACATATGAACTTTAGTCTTTTTCATCATTTCCCATGATCTTGTGTTGTTTTGCTATCATGTTTTCAGCTTTGCTATCTAGCTTTATATCAGTTACTTTCTATCATATTTCAAGTAAGTTTTGCTCTTCATGCTACTTGCTGTTGAAGGATTGAGGGTTGGAATGCGCTTTAGCCCACTGCTTGGCGGCGGTTGTTTTAGAATGAGCAATAAACGCGCCAACATGGATAACGCCGTATATCCGCCAACATGGCTGACTGTTTGTACGTTGCCTACATTGTGCAATTCGCTGAAGTTTTTTTTAAGTTTAAAAGGAACGCTGTGCACATGGCATTTTCTTGTATTTTATTTTCGTTATTTTAGCTTATT